>BQNB010081749.1:0-29533 GCA_026074375.1 Tanacetum coccineum
CTCTTTCATCAACCTTTGCACTCTGCTCTTGTTTCTCACCAACTGCCATATCCACAATCACCTCATCATCATGAAGATCATCTGTATCAAACATTTCTGCATCATCTAACCTCCTATGGGTTTCATCAACAATTTTTATCCTCCCCTATTTGGATGCATCTTCTTGAGCACCCAAACTCTCTTTATCCTCAAAGGATGCAACCCTACTAGATTCACCAACTTTCCTTAATCTTTTTAACCCTGTAGTTCTTGATTTCTTTTTCCTTTCTAACTTTTGGACCCTCTTCTTTAAACCAGCAATCTCCTTTGCTTGAGAATCATTTGCCTTCTCCAAATCAAGAACTTGTTTTTGTAAGTTGGTACATAAAATCATCAATTCTGTTAGTTGCATTCTATCCTCACCATTGAGAAGTGGATCATTGGAAGATATAGGAATACTGTCATCATGATGTGTCTCATCTTGAGGAACTTCAGTTTCCTTCACCTGTTTCCTCCTAGACTACTTCTTCTGAGGTCTAGATGATGATGGTTGAGTAGTAATGGGTGTCTGTTGAGAATTAGTAGAAATGCCTGAATCTACACACTCATCTTGAGTTGCTTAAACCATCATTGTTGCAAATAGGGGTGTTACTCTTCCAGAAAAGTCCTTTCCTTCTCTCTTCATATTGGCAAAGATTTTCTTTGTGTGTGAGGGGTTAACATAAATCTTTTTGTGATGTGACATATACCCAAGTTGTTAATTGATAAACACTTGTACAAAACATGGATACATCAGAAAATTGACCCCTGCCTCTAAGTGCTTTACCATAGCATCAAAAATATACTTGGACAAATTAAATTTTTGGTTTGTGGCCAAGCATATGATTGCAGAGTCTATAGTGCTACTGAATTCGTTCCATGTAGTGGTCTTGGCACTTAGGCATTGCGTAATGGTATGAATTAAGAACTTCCATTATGGAGAAAAGAAAGCTTTATAAAATGTAAGCCTTTGAGAAGGTTTTTCATACCCTATCCTTGCCAGCTCTTCAAACATAGTAGCAGTTGGCAAAAAATCAGTACCACCTGCATTTCTAAGTGAAAAAAAAAAAAAAAAATAAAAAAAAAAAAAAAAAAAAAAATAAAAAAAAATGAAAAAAAAAAAAATAAAAAGAAAGAAGAACATCTCTAATGCTTGTCTCCATGATGATCACCTTCTTTTTATCAACTAGGGCTTGTAACTGACGTTCACCATTAACCGTTTTTGCCTTTGTTGTTGCCCAGAACTGTTCAATGCAAGATGTGTATATAGTAAGATTGACAGTTAAAGCATAATGGATTTGATTAGCATTTAGAAAATCAATAATTTCCTGAAATCCATTACTTTCAGCAGGTTTTTCCAAGAACGCGATCATGTTGTGGGTTTCAGCAATTGTAGTTAGACATTGTGATGGTTTTGATGATTAACAATGAAATTAAGTTAGAGTTTACGTTTAGAGAGTGTTTAAATGATTGAAATCGAATAAAGAAACCCTGAATCGAAGTATTTATAAAATCACCCTCAGCAGTATTAACTTGAACTGGCAGCACTAAATGATGCCTAACAGTAGTAAGTAACTCGGCAGTAGTAACTCAACAGCATCAATGTAAGCTTAGCAGCATTAATGTGTACCAGCAGTAGAAACTTTATGCTTAGCAGCATTAAGTTATATTACCAGTATTAACAGCATTAAGTTTGAGTTACCGGCATTAACTTTAATTTCTTTCCAAAAAAAGGACTTTTATCATCAATGAATTCTTCTCACAAGCTCTTTTTCTATTTTTTTAAACTCACTGAATCTCTCATTTCTTTTGGCTTACCAAATCACTCTTTCTATTTTTATGTACACATCTCTCTTTCTATTTTTCAGCTCACAATTTCTTTTCCTCACTATGTCACATAGTTTTGTACAATTTGCCATCAATTTCAATAGTTTCATTACTGTCCTCCCCACTTCCAAGTGTGTAACCTCTTGAGAGAGGTGGATCATTAGACTATTTAGATGTAGTCTCAAACCTAGTTTGAGCATGTACACCCCCCAATATGGTATCTTGGCACCTGGGACCACTACCTGAACCAATTCCCTAAGGACTTGAACCATTAAGTGTTGCCATGGATTGAGTCCTTATTGATGTTACCACTTTCCTGCTCTGCTTCTAAGCTAAAGAGGTAGTGCAGCCCTTTCCATACTGTCACCCAACTCTATATGGACAGCCTCATCACCAACCTTTACAGGGCCTACCAACAAGAATACTTAGTGTCCCGACCTCCTTTGACTTGCCTGAAGTTTTAATCAGGACTAACAGTTTTAACTAGCAGTTTTAAGTATAACTAGCGGTACTAATTATACTTAGCAGTATTAATATATTCCTTAAGAGTTTTAACTCTGTCTTTAATAATTATACAACATCATGCCTCTATTAATCACAAGCACACTAGAAACGACTAGATAGACATGTGAGAATTCATGAGGATCCATATTTATGCATAACCCATGAATAAAAGTTAAGAACTGTTAAACCTTCCCTCAAACAATACTTCAGGGGTCAGCTATCAGCAGTATCTCTTATAGCAAACTTTACAATTTGTATCATCAAAATTAATCATACTGCTTGCTTATCCTGTAAGTGTTAGTCCAAAACCAAGAAAAAACACAATCCAAAGCATTTTCTTGTTTAGTAGTATTAATTTTGACTAGCAGTTTTAACTAACAGTATTAAGTATAACTGACAGTACTAGTTATACTAGCAGTACTAATAGATACAACTAACAGTACTAATCCTTTACAAAACTTTACAAAGATATAAAGAGATTTAAACATTAAGGATTAAGCATTCCAATACTTGAGACCAAGTACTAAAACCTTCCAGCATCAAAACCTTTTGTAAGAAGATCTGCAACATTATGTTCAATATCAATTTTAACCATTTGAATTAAATTTTAAGCATTGCAATCTCTTATAAAATGATGTCTAATCTCTATATGTTTTGTTTTATAATGTTGAACAGGATTTTCAATAATGCAGATAGTACTCTTATTATCAATGTGAATCATAGTATTCATGAAATTATACCCATAATCCAGCAATTGGTTTTGAATCCAGAGTACTTGTCTATAGCAATTAGCAGCAGCCACATAATCAGCTTCAGTTGTAGAGGTGGCAACCACAGTTTGCTTCTTGCACTGCCAAGATATCAACCTGTTTCCCAAAAACTGACAACCTCCAGTTGTTGACTTTCTATCTTGAGTGGCTCTAGCATAGTCACTGTCAGTATAAGCAACTAGTTCAAATGGAGAATCTCTAGAATACTAAAGGTCCTAAAGTTGTGGTTTGTCTTTCAAATAATCTAAAAATTCCTCTTTAACATCTAAGAGCTGTGATGTCTTTAGAGTTAACTTGAATCAGCACATGCACATACTGCAAACATGATATCTAGTCTAGATGTTGTAAGATACATCAAGGACCCAATCATAGATCTATAGAGATGTACATCAACATCATTAGCATCTCTATCTTTGACTAAAGGCTTTTCCAAATCAACTGGAGTAGAAGCAGACTTCACATCAGTGTAGTTGAATTTTCTTCAAAATCTTATCTACATATTTATCCTGGCTGATAAATATTCCATCTTCCTTCTGATGTACTTGTAATCCTAGAAAGAAAGTAAGTTCTCCTATAGAACTCATCTAAAAGTTATCCTTCATAAGCTTCTCAAATCCAGTACACAGTTCCTTATTTGTAGAGCCAAAGATAATGTCATCAACATAGACATGTACAAGCAAAATATCTCCTTTTTGCTTCTTGATAAAAAAATGTCTGATCTATCTTCCCTCTTTTAAACCCATTGCCCAATAGATATTTAGCCAAGGTTTCATACCATGCTCTTGGTGATTGATGCAACCCATAAAGTGCCTTGACCACCTTATAAACTTTGTCTGGATGGTCAGGATCTTTAAATCCTGGTGGTTCATTAACATAAACCTATTCCTTAATAGTTCCATATAAGAATGCACTCTTCACATCCATTTGATATACCAGAAAACCCATAAAAGAAGCATAGGCTAAAAACAATCTTATTACCTCAATTCTTGCCACAGGAGCATAAATGTCTTCATAGTCTATACCTTTTTCTTGTCTATGACCCTATGCAACCAACATTGCTTTATTCCTAATCACAATCCCTCTTTCATCTTTTTTGTTTCTGAAGACCCATTTTGTTCTAATGGCCCTCTTCCCTATAGGCAAATCCCATAAAGTATCTAAACTTGTTGGAGTTTGAATTGCAGAAGTTCTTCCTGCAGTGCTTCCACCTAAGGTGAATCAGATAGAGCTTTAGCAATGCTTGTGGGTTCAATCTGTGATAAGAAACAAGCATATAAATAAGTATTTAAAGTGTCATGTGTTTTTTGTTCATATACAACACTGAGAAACCCTTGTTCAGAAGCATATTTTGTCATTCTTCTTGTCTGAATAGAGGACTTCACATCTCCAATCACATTTGTAATTAGGTGATCTTTATGGATTCTTGTATTTGGAGTGGTTAGAACTGTATAGGAATTATTGATGTTCTCCAAATCATATTATTTCAACAATGAACATGAAAGAACAATGAACATGAAAGAATGCATAGCAGAAATAGCATAATGAACAAAGTTATTTCAACAAGGTTTTTCATTCATATTATTCACTATTCGGCCTAATTCTAGATGATCAATTCTAGAACGGTTACTCTAACTAATAACAGGATCAATGAAACATTGATCTTAGGGCTACAACACTCATTCTAGGGCGGTTTTTTTTTTTTTTTTACAATGAGCCACACACCAGAACACTCACACACCCCTTTAGTCGACAACATTTATCTATGGCAACACGAAAACTACACAACAAATGTCACTTTATAAAGTAGAAGATCATCTAGTTACAAAGATAAGAACAACTGTTAAATTAGGAAACAAATAATATCTTCCTAACTTTTATTCTTTTATCTTCTATATCTTTTATCTTCTTAATGAGATCTTTTAGAATCTTCAAAATTCCATCTTTTGAAGAATTCTAGCTTTGCGTTTAAGTCCTTCTTATTTCATTCTTTTATTTTTTTGCCGCATCAAATCTAGAATTCCAACAATCTTCCCCTATTTGATGATGACAAAACAAACAAAGTCATGTACGAACTTCATCATAAAGCCAAAGATTCCCCTGAAGTTGAGATGTAATCATCTCCCTGAATGAAACAAAACTTCCCCTTAATAGATTTCCTTTGTACCATGCCACATCAAGGATCTATAAGTTGCAACCTGTTAATATTTCTTCCCCTTTTTGTCACAATCTAATAGGGGACATATGAATATAAGCAACTTTGATCTTGACCACTACAAATCAATATCACACTTTTAATCCAAGCCTTCTAACTCCTCAAATTACCCACCATTAAGCACAATAATAAAAATGAACTTGAGTAATAGAAACTCACACTAGCAGTAGTAATAATGACTAGCATTAAATAAAACCTTCACCTAATGTGATTGCATGTAAATGGTTACAACATTTAACAATAAGCATCCGTAAAACACACATGTTAACCAAGTTCTTGAATCTTCATCAATAAGCTCTAAGTAGAAAATCACTGATAAAGAAAACTAAGTATTACCAATTTGATGTAGAAGTAGAATAACCCAAACTTGTGTCTTATATCTTGGACTATCCACCTGACGTCAAACTCATACCAAGACCAAAGTATAAGTAGATCACAACCTCTTGACAAAATCCTCATCTTCTATGAGACACAAAACCAAAGTGATAGCAAATGTGAGCATTGAGCACCATAAGTTTGTAGATCACACACCTTTGCTAATGTTCGTCAACTCTTCGTCACAACATTGAAAATACAAACAAGTTGCCTCTAAATGTTGTAAGCCATTTGAGATATGATATGAACACAAACCTGTGAAACTCCACTTCAACTTCAAATAAGTGATAAATAACCATCTTTGTAACCAATTAATCCAAATAAATACCTATACGAGCCTTTGAATCTTTTAAGAACATATAAACCAAATCTAAAAATCAAACAATGAAACCAAGAACAAACTACCTTGGTTTTTTGTTTTGTCCGAGATCCATTATGTGTGTGTCATCCGATATCTGTCAACACTGGCAGTACTAACTTCTTTGTTGTCTGATATCGATCAGCTCTAGCAGTATAAGCCATTCAAGCAGTATTAATTTCAATAGAAGCCTAGTAGTATTAACTACTATATGCTAGCAGTACAAACATCCATAGCCAATAGTACTAATTCTTCCCCTTAAACCAAGCAGTACTAAAATCTAACTAAGCATTAATAAACGAAATGCAAATCAGTATACAACACTAACAGGTCAGTATCAACTTCAAAGCTAGCAGTAATACCGATAACTCCAAGCATAGTAACCTCACTGCTTTTATTACCCTAGCAGTACTAATACACATGATCACCAATAGTAGATAAATGGACAGTACTTACTTGTGTTCGAACCCATAGCAGTATAAACCTTAGCAGCATTAACATTAATGCTTGGCAGCACTAACAAACATAGGCAATATTAACAAACATACATGCATTCATGACTACCATAAGCTGCAATACTAAAATAGCTTCCAACACGAACATCTTTTGCAAGCAGATAATCATGACAACCAATCACTAGCATGTCTTTGAAGCCTAAACAGTAGTAACGACTTATTGCTTTTCTTTATGCCCAAACAGTTTAAACGAACACATTTGTTAAGTTGTTATGAATTCTCCATAACGAGCAAACCTTAGATAATTAGGGTTTTCAGCCGCTTCTTCTTAACACCAAGAAACAATCGTATGGAAACCTAATTTGCTGATCATCAAACCCTGCTGCTCGTTCTTTTATTCATAAACCAATCGTTCCTGTTACTTCTTCTAAACAAGGACGAATCAATCTTCATGACCAGATTAGGGTTTAATGAAAAACCCTAGTTTTCACCAACACAACTTGCACCAAAAATAATCATAGTCGCCTTTTTTTAAGTATAAAGCCGACGCTTTAAAGTGTCGCAAAAAAAACCCTAACTTCACCAAAATCACACCAAATCACCAAAATAGATTTGTCTCTTCTTTTTCATCAAGAACACAATACCAAAAACCTTGTAGATCCTAGATATCATGAGCCACCAGGCTCTTATACCAATTGTGAAGTCTAAAGAATCGTTGTAAGCTTAGATTGTTTAGATCTATATCTAGGAAAAATAACAATGAACATGAAAGAATGCATAGCGGAAATAGCATAATGAACAAAGTTATTTCAACAAGGTTTTTCATTCATATTATTCACTATTCGTCCTAATTCTAGATGATCAATTCTAGAACGGTTACTCTAACTAGTAATAGGATCAATGAAACATTGATATTGGGGCTACAACACTTATTCAAGGCTTTTACAATGAACCACACGGCTAGAACACACACACCCCTTTAGTCGACTACATTTTCTGTGCACACCAAAACTACACGACCTAATGTCCCCCTCTTTTATAAAGTAGGAGATCCATCTGGTTTTACAAAGTGGAAATAACACATATAATTAGGAAAAACAAATAATACTTCCTAAGCTTTAATCTTATCTCTATATCTTTTATCTTCTTTAAGAGACATTATAATCTTCAAAATCTTTAATCTTTTAAAGAATTCCAGCTTTGCGTTTAAGTCCTTCTTGTTTCATTCTTTTATTTATTTTTTTCTCATCAAATCTAGAATCTCAACATTGTTCTTTTAGATCTTTGACACATTCTAAACAAGATGAACAACAATTTGAGTCATTAGATACCTCAGGGTTTGTAGAATAACTTGAACTTGTTGAAGAATAAGCCATAAGAGCAAAATTGGTTAGACCTTCTTCAGCTTGGTCACTCCAATCATATCTAAAGCCATCACACTGATACACTAAGGCATTTAAAGTAGTTTCTTCAACTGGCACAATCCTTCTTGTAGGCTCCTTGTTCCTGTTGTCTTGATTTCTAGGTGTCTTGCACTCCCTTGCAAAGTGTCCTCTCTTTTGGCAGTTGAAACATTCCACCTTGGACTTTTCAAACCCAATTCTTTCTTTGTTATCCATGGTCCACTTCCTTCCAGTATGTCTTCAGGAATCTTCTTATCACATAGTCAGCTTAGCACTTTCCACCTCAAGACCATCTCTTCTAGAACATCAGGATGGATTTGTTGTATATCTTCATTACAACTGTCTAATTACTCACTTGGTTGGCTAGCAAAGAAGGAATAAATCACATCATCACTTAAATTTTCAACAGTTGTTGAGCTATCAACAGCACCCTGAGTGCTAGCAGTATTAACACCCTGAGCAGTATTAACTGCTCTAGTTGCACTGTTAGTGCTGCTAGAGGACAGAAATGCTACATTGTGTGAGTTTGTGGTTGAGCTAGATGTCTCCTTGAGCTCTAATTCATAAGCCTTTAGGTTGTTGAAGAGGTCATCTAAACTCAATGTCTAAATCTCTAGTTTGTTCCTCCATATAATAGTATGCATAGTCCATTCTTGTGACAAACTTCTTAAGAACTTCTGATTGATGTCTTCTTAAGAGATAACTTCACCATGCATCTCCAGTTGACTAATTAGCTTTTGAATCCTTTCATAGGTTTGTTCAATCACTTCTGTACTGAATGCAGCAAGTTTTTCATATTGCTGCTTTAGAAGATTTTTCTGAGTTTTCTTTGTAGCAACATTACCTTCAAATTTGTTCTCAATTTCCTTTATCAGTGTCTTAGCATCCTTATAGGAGTTGAACTTTAATTGATGCTCATTAGGTAAGGCTATCAACAAAGTGCTTCTTGTCTTTAATTCTGCCTTTCTTTGTGCTTTCTCTTCAACACTTATAGGATGGATAACAGTCTCCTTACAATCAACAGTTTTTGTTACTATGGGTGCATTACCATTTTCTACGATCTCCCATAGAGTGTAATTAATTCACTGTAGGTACTACTCCATCCTCATCTTCCAGAGATCATACTCACCAGGTTGGAGTATGGGTAGCTTGATGGTTTGATTAGATTGAGTATCCATTGCTTCTTGAAGAAGTAGATCTTGTGTGTAGTAAAGTTTCTTCTTATTCAAAGCTTCTCAAAAGCTTTAATACCACTTGTTGATCCCAATAGAATATATCTTTAATCCCTTAGCTGTATAAGGTATAGTTATGCAAGATAAATCTAACACAACTATAGTAGAAACTTTGATTGTGAATATCAAAGACTATGCGGAATCTAGTCAATGATACTAAGAAGAATTACAATCAAATTGTAATGAACAAGATCAATAACAAAACAGTTTACCAAACTTTCAGTCTCAATATAATACGAACACTCTTAATAGTGTTAGGGTTTACAAAACCTTGAAGCTATGAATAACACTTTTCTAGATATCTGAATTATATAAACATTATGCCCTAGGACCTCCTTTTATACACCAAGGAGTCCTATAAGGCTTACAATACTTTCCTAAGTTATCATGATCTTCTAAACAAATAACTTATATGAATCTTTTACAAAAATATCTCATACTTATCCCTTAAGTAATCTTGATAAAAAATCTTCTTCTTTATCCTTTCTCTTGTCTTTATCCTTCTAACAGTAGAAACTCTTCTAGCAGTTGTAATCTTTCAGCAGTTGTAACCAGCAGCATTAACTTTTATACCAGCAGGACTAACTGTGTACAAGTAATAGTAACTACTTAGAATATTTTCTTCATTCTTCATTAGCATTACTAAGTTACACTAGCAGTACTAACTTTATGCTAACCGTTGTAACTTTACTCAAGCAGTACTAACATATACTAGCAGTACTAAGTTACACTAACAGTAGTAACTTTTATACTAGCAGTATTAACTACTAAGTAGTTTTTCTTCTAAGACTAGACCCAGTTGAATGATAGGTCGCATATTCAAACACGTAGACAAGTATCATGTGATAAACATAATTAAACTCTTAACAATAAATTAAGAAATCGATTTTAAAACAAACCAAACATTAAATCTTCATTAAGATGGCTAATACCCAAGGGTTTTAGCCCATAACCATTGTAATTATACAAGCGTGATCAAATAACCAAGGTAAACTAAACGTTTTACCGAACGATACCAAAAATTAAATGATTACAAGAGTATAGGAATTACACGGTGTCTTCTATGGAATCGTGATCGATGCTTGACCTTCGGTTGCTCTTCTTTTCTTCAGAAAATCGTCTTTTATGTGTACGGTATGAAGAATATGATTTTGCACACTACAAACTCGTTTTTTAGTCTTCTATTTATAGTGTCTGAAAAAGTCTGGATACGCCGTATTGGCCTAGGCCAATACGGTGTATTGGGGTGTTTCCTTTAGAGTGCGCGCAAAGTTTCTAATCAATCTGATATATCTTCCCAAAATATATTTATTCGCCAAATCTCTGAATAGTTATCCAGCTGGATACAGCGTATAGTAGGACTTGGATACGCCGTATTGGGATGTGAGAATACGCGTTTTCTTGTGAAGTCCAGGCGCTGATACGCCATATCTCTTTTTGTGGATACGGCGTATTGGTCAGAAATATGCAATCTTCAAATATCATCATTTTGGCTCCAAAATATATGCCTTTTAGTATGTCTTCACAAATCACTCCTTAATTACTGCAAATAACACTTTTAAGCAATTAAGTACAAATTCTTGCAATAATTATATAAAATTGGGTAACTTATTCGGGATAAATGAGGGTATAAATGTAACGTTATTTGATGTCATCAAATATCCTCCCACTTGAGTCCTACTTATCCTCAAGTAGACTCTAGATTATATTGAAAATGTATCCTAACCGAAGTTAAGGATTTTTCTGTTTAAGCACTTATTTTATTTAATCACCTGTACAAGACCAAGCACCTCACGAAATATGGAAATGAAAACAATCAGATCACTCAACTAATCTAGGGTGTAACATTTAATTGGTACGCTCATTTTCTCGGTCGTGATTAGCTTCATATCATATGCTTGGTAAGGATACACATCTCCACCACTAGAGCTAAGGAGAAATAAGTCAAATGGTAACTTCGGTTTTTATTATAAGGGTTAGGGGTTGATCATTCTAACAATCTTTCACCGATAGTACCACACCAACAAGGCAGCTGAAGCACACATACACGACCGTAACGACGAAATAGACATGTGTGTTCGATCACATCCTTATTCGAGTTCAACCAAGGGTTAGGATGAAGAATAATACAGGGTAGGGATCTTCTAACTTTCACCAAAAGTGATAAACCAACAAGGTGGCTGAATCACGCATACATGGCCATAGCAACAGAATAGACATGCATGACTCGATCTCAACCTTGTTCGAGTAAAACCTAAGGTTAATTGCTAGGAAAGGGATGTTAATTGTCGTTAAATAAAATTCACAAAACAAATAGATTAAGCTTGAACAAATAAGGTAGTTGCTAGTAACTTTTCCCGACCGTTCCATGATAAAGACTCAAAATATATACAAACGCCTCAATCATAGAAATGACAAAGACAACCTAAGTTGGCATTCCCATAATGGTCAACTTCCCGAACATCCCAAAGTTACATACCTTTACAAAAGTAGTGATATCGGTCACTTTATACAAAACTATACATCGTTGATTTTTATCTACATTCAACGAATAATCGATCCTTCCAAGAATTTCATCGGTTTAAGTTTAGCGAACCGACTATCAATCATCCTTCTTTTTTTTGATGCATTTTCTAATTTTTCCATTTTTTTTCATAACATAAACCTGGTGCAATTTCACCGTCTTCGCAATCATAATTTATCCAGATAATTTTTTCCTTTAAATACTTCATCCTTTAGGACATAATACATAAATCGAGAAAGTAGCAAAATACACAGAGCTACATATTTCTATTGCATTGTGCAATTTCCTGACCTAACCGGAGATAGAAAATTTCACTTTGACACAGGAAATACAAAACTTTACACAAAAGCAACTAGCAACTTTGATTAAGTAGGCTTAATCTACAAGGTAGGCTAAGGTGTAACGAAATAGACATATGGTGTGAAAAAGATAGGAATGGCTCAACAAGTTATTCTAGGAGATCTTACTCTTATAGTGAGAGTAAGCAAAGGGTTATACGGGATTTAACTTACCAGTGTAGTTAGTTAATTTTACAATATTTAGGCTTTTTGGTGTATGCCTAGAAATTTACCAGTTAAAAATGTTTCTCCATCTAAGTCCATAGTACTCATCGTTGTGGTCTCGAGTGATATACCAAGCCAAGTTTTAAAGTCCACTACATCACCGACACACTTATATTTTTGTGGAATTTTTTTGTAAACGTTGGGAAACGGAATAGGCTTAATTCTCACAAGTTGACGTTAAGGGTTATAGTGCGCGAGGTCATGTAACTAGTAATTTTACAAAAGTTATGCTAGAAAAAATTTTAAATTTGGCATAATTTAAGCATATAGCGTATTATTTGTAAAAGAAAGGACAAGTAGGCGTTCTAATTCTCCATCCACCCACTTAGATTATACAACGTCCTCATTGTATAGATAAAACAATTAAAAAAAGGGAAATAGAATTAGAACGAGGAACTCTCCTGATATGTTGCTCGGGATGATTCTCCAATTTGAGTTTTTGAGCAAAAGTATGTTGACGAGTCTTTAGAATGCTCGTACGAGTTCAACACACGTCTTTTTCAAAGTATACCATATCGTCGATTTCCTCATAGCAAGGTCCTGCATAAAAGTTTAGAAGACAAAAGTGCAATTCCTATCTCGGTTATACAATGGTTACAATGTAGGAAAACAATTAAACACATAACTGTACAGGGATCAATATGCCGTATCCCAAACCTTAAGATACGCCGTATGGTTCCTGTATAAACAATTAAATATTAAAAGTACTGAAATTAAATTACAGACTGATAACGTCCATACACATCCATACGCCGTATCCAGAGGGGTTCGATACGCCGTATGGAGTGTCTGGGAAGACAAACTCGTGCAAACAATTTAAAAACAATTCAAACAATTTAAAAATGACCGGGTTGTCTCCCGGGAAGCACTTTTGTTTCAGCTAGTCGTTAAGTTTGACTTTTTTCCTTTTTTTCATTCTTCATCGGGTGTTGCCACGACCCATCCCTCATAATGATAGGTAAAAGTTCACGATAAGCGTCGAGGTTGTCTTTTGAGTGGTTGAGGTACTCGGATTCTTTTATGGCAATGTACTCTTCATCAACATTGAATGAGTACTTCATCATCTCGAATCTCCTGATTTTGCAGATTGATGGATTCTAAATTTGATGAGACAAAATAAATAAAAGAATGAAACAAAAGGATCGGAATCGTCATTAAAGAATTCTTCAAGCTGGTGGAGAATTATGAAGATTTGGTCAAAGATGTTAAAGATAATGATTAGAAAACATATTAATGTGATTTAAACAGTTTCTTTATCTATTGATTAGCTTCCTTTGTAAGCCTTAATATCCCTGTATATAAAGGGTATTAGGTGTGTAGGTTTAAGATATCCAGAAAAGTGTGTGTACACAAAGTGTTAAAGATGTAGACGTCTAGTAGAGTTGGTGTAGCCCCAAGGATCTTTGATCCCTGTTAGATTGTAACCGTTCTAGAGTTGATCGTCTAGAATTGGGGCTTGATGGAAACGTATAAATGGCAAACCTTATTGAATATCTTTGTTCTTATTCCGCTTTGTTTTTATAACTTATGAACATTGATATTATCCTAGATAAAGGTCTAAATAAACAAGAGCATAAACGATCTTCACAATTGGTATCAGAGCCATGTGGCTCTCGATCTAGGATCTACAAGGTTTTAAAGAAACCTTAAAAACCTTAATTTTCAAGAATCGTGTGGTGAAAATTTTATGGGGTTTTGAAGATTCAGTGCTATAATGATGCGTATAATCATCCTCTCTACCTATTTGGGTATGCAATACGATTGGTAAGCTTTGTTACTATCTATTTGGGTTTCTCATGAAGCTGCTGGTTATGATATGGTGTGAACGACATCATAAAGAAGCAGCATGGTGTGTTTTTGGATTCGAGGTCATATGCAGCAGGTTAGCAGTTGGTACTGATTTTGGGCTCAAAAGAAGCTTAGTACTATTCGTATATTATTAGTACTGCCAATGGTGTTGAAGGTTAGTACTGGTCATGTTTATTAGTACTGCTCGATTAGTACTGCTAGCTTTGGAAAGTTTGTACTGCTGCGTGACTCATTAGTACTGTTGGAAACTTGGTTAATACTGCCAGTATTAAAAAGTTAGTGCTGTTAGCTTTATCAGATATCGGTCAGAAGAGAATTTAGTACTGCTAGGCTTGTCCGATATCGGACAGTACATGTTTTTGGCACTTGTTTGGATCTCGGACAGAACTGAATTTCTTTCAGTTTATTCTTATTAATTTATGGCTATTATTTTTGGAGATTTATTGAAGATGTGATTACGAAGAAGATTGTTTATCACTTATTTGACGATGAAGTGGAATTTCTTGGATGTGTGATCTTATCATATCTTTTAGCCTTGGAGATAACTTGTTCGTGCTTTCATGATTTTATTGATAAAGACTTGATTGATCTAGTTTTACCTGATGTAAGGAGGTACGTTGTAGTACTCACAGGTATTTACTATCACTTAAAGGAGTTACGTTATTGTGCTCAGTGTCTCATAATAGATGAGGATTTTATCAAGAGATCGAGGTCTACTCTCGGAGAAGAAGTGTGAGTTTCTTTATCATATTTTAATGCAAGACATAAGACACAAGTTTAGGTTATTCTACTTCAGCATCAAATTCGTTATATTCGATTTTCTTCATCAGTGATCACTACATAGAGCCTACAGAGTTCGAGATTCAAGAGATGGTAAACATATGGGTTTCAGGGGAAGCTTATTGATTAAATGTTTAACCATCTACATGCACCATTTGAGGGGAAGTGTTTACAAGTTGCTTATCTACTGAAGACCCCTATTGGATGATTACAAAAAGGGGAAGAAGATTATAGAGATATGATTTGCAGCTTATCATATATGGTGGCATGATACAAAGGATATCTGATTAAGGGGAAGCTTGGAAGTTTTGTTTCATTTAGGGAGATGATTACATCTCAACTTCAGGGGAAGCTTTGGCTTTATGATGAGTTCCGTATGGGACTTTGTTTGTTTTGTCATCATCAAATAGGGGAAGATTGTTGGGATTCTAAATTTGATGAGACAAAATAAATAAAAGAATGAAACAAAAGGATCAGAATCGTCATTAAAGAATTCTTCAAGCTGGTGGAGAATTATGAAGATTTGGTCAAAGATGTTAAAGATAATGATTAGGAAACATATTAATGTGATTTAATGTGATTTAAATAGTTTCCTTATCTATTGATTAGCTTCCTTTGTAAGCCTTAATATCCCTGTATATAAAGGGTATTAGGTGTGTAGGTTTAAGATATCCAGAAAAGTGTGTGTACACAAAGTGTTAAAGATGTAGATGTCTAGTAGAGTTGGTGTAGCCCCAAGGACCTTTGATCCCTGTTAGATTGTAACCATTCTAGAGTTGATCATCTAGAAGTGGGGCTTGATGGAAACGTATAAATGGTAAACCTTGTTGAATATCTTTGTTCTTATTCCGCTTTGTTTTTATAACTTATGAACATTGATATTATCCTAGATAAAGGTCTAAACAAACAAGAGCATAAACGATCTTTACAATATACAGTACAAGTCCACAAAAGATAATAATAATCAAGAGAGTAAAGGGGAGAGATCAAGGATCGGGCTGGTCATCGATGTGAGGAGCTATGGAGGTGCTGGCATCACCTGTCCTGGGTCTGACATGCCTCTGGTAGGGCACCCGTGAGCTACCGACAAGGGTGCTATCAAATGCCTGATAAGTACGGTCACTGGAATCCATGAGTTGTGCCATACAACTGATCATCCAGGTGGAGACTCTAGTCTGCTCGGTAATAGAGCTCTCAATAACTCCTCGCAAGCCCATAACACTCTGCCACAACTCGCACATCTCCTCCTCGAGCCTTTCGATCCTCTATGTCATAGTCCGGTGCTGAGGAGTGGGTGGCGGTGGTTGAGGTGCCTGTACGAGTGCTGGAACAGCCTAAGTACCCTCATCGACTACCGGAGCATCCTCAGCGGATCCAGGAGCACCCGCTGCCTCTTGGTCTCCGGGTACCCTAGCCTATGTATTCGCCAACACTCAACAGTTGTGGAGCCTCCAAGCTCATGCAATTAATCACTGAAAGTCTTAGGCAATAATCGACACCCTCAATCCTCATTCACTAACGGAGGGCCAAAGTGAGCAGTAAGATACCCAATGAAGTGGCCTCTAGACAACCTAGCTCCACTCTTCCTCCCCTCAGCATGCCTTAACAAATACTGTGCTAGTAGATATGGGACGTTAGTAGTCCCGTGATCCATGGTCCTCAGATAGAAGAGATCGACACCAGTCACCTTCTCCGCCCTTATCCTCTACCAAAAATACTACATGCTATCATCTTGTGGAATAAGTCTCCCCCACAAGGTCTCTGATGTGAACATAAGAGGGAGCAGCCCCTAAGAAGTCCCTGTCAGACGAGATCTCAATCTAGTAATCCCTAAGATCCCCCTTGTCAGGGATCACTCTCCCACTACCTTGCTAATAGGCTTCAAACCCAGCCTCTTCCATCTCCTCAGAAGTATGTAAACCTAACACTGAAATGAACTGCCTCTAAGTCATCATGTGCCTAGCTTCACCGAGCTGAAATGTTAGGTATCAGCAACATCAAGCCCCATCTTAGTATCACTCATCCTACAGGTGCTAAAGAACTCCAGCATGAACTCTCTAACCAATGGTCCCCTGACCTCAAATAACCTCCTCCATGCGTGACTAGTAAACGATGCCTACCCATCGTCCCCAGTATATACCATAATCAGCTTGTCTGCTAAGATCTATCTCATTCCATCGGTCAATCCAGCAAAATCTAACACATGCACCCGGTTAACCTCCCTGCTAAAAATCGTCTCTAATCTGTGCTCGAAATTACGCACGATATCCTCAGTGTATCCCTCAACCTGGTATCTGAGCCATGGATGTCTTAGGTCACGGTGTGGTAAGGGAGCCATATCTGTAGAATAGACAGAATCAGTATATAGATTAAGAATTTTTAGCTATTCTGTTGCAGGGATGAATACGGCGTATGAGGGTTGGTAATACGCTGTATAGGCTCATACGATGTATGGATAAGCAAATACGTCGTATATGAATACGCTTTATTCAAGCTGATGGATATGTCGTATGGTTTCAAAAATTTAGGGGAAAGATCATTGATATGCCGTATTCGTTAGGGACGAATACGCCGTATCGCAACGAATACGCCGTATCGCATCTGCAGTAAAAAGGAAATGGTCCCCCCTATTTCTACCCGTTTGACCCTCAACACAATATATATTTTAAATGATTGCAGGTGACACAGGTAAGTGTATAATAGTAATATCATATAAGCTCCTTAAATCGTATTCTAAACCCTAACCCTAATTGATTTAAATGAGAAAGGAATAGGGAATGATTTGTGCATCTTACCTTGCGATTAGATTGAGAAGGAGATGAAGTAAAGGCATCTAAGATTTGATTTCGAGTTTTACCGTGGTTAATTTGTTTGATTGAGGGTGAAAGAGTGTGTGAAAAAAAATGATCCGGCATATCAGATGAGTTTTTATACCCCACACTGAAAATAGCCGTACAGGGGTATTCCAATACCGGCGTTATTGGACTCAGATGTTGACTTTAGTTAATTTAAGTTGAAAATAGTTAATACGACGTATAGTTGTTACCTTGATATGCCGTATTTAATTCATGGAGACCAAATTTTAAAATATTTAACAAAGTAAAGAAAAAAATGTACCTTGGCCACTACAATATTTTTGTATGAACACCATCCTTATAACACCGTTTGGGGTCGAACGGGATGCCAAATGGCACATATAAATTTTTAATGGCATCCAGTTGTTAGGATAATTCCAACTCACGATATTAGCGTTCAATATTATGATAAAAACTTTTTCGTTGAAAAGTTTATTGATTTTATCGTGATTTGTTCTCGGAAGTTCATTTGATCTTTTAGTATCAATGTTTATTACGTTACTTCTAGGAGGCTGTGTTATATCGATATTATCGTCATTGTCCTTGATCGTTTTTAGATTATTGGGAAAAATTACGTTTAGAGGAAATGAATCATTAAGGTATAAAACGTTTTGTTCCTCTTCATCATATTCGGACAATGATGTTTCAAATTTATCGATATGTTAAGAACTTACAGAAGGTTTAATTAGTGGGTCTGATTTAGACTTTAGATCATTATAAGCGATGGTTGGGAATTCATTCTCAAAATCTTTAAAGAAGTCTAAATCGTCAATATAATCAATCGTAGGTTCTTGTGACAGAGATGATGGCATGTTGACTTTATCATTCTCATTTTCAGAATCAGTTTTTAAATTATCGACATAAATTATTTTATAAGAAAATGAATTTTCGTCAAAAATTACCATGTAATCTTCATCGTTGGAATCATCAAATGATATTTTAAAGTCAATTTCGTTATTGTCAAGAGGACTTACCGTAGGTTCACATGAGAGTGCTGCATCGGATGTATCGTCAAAGACTATAGCTGGGTATTCAGTTTCGAGATTCGTGAAGCTATCGTCCTCACTTTTACACTATTCCATCTTGCCGTATGTGGTAGTTTGCCAATTAAATGTTCGACCATGTCTTCGAGCCTTTTCTTCTTCGAGTCTGATGTATTCTTCCATAGTGATGTTTGGATCATCCATGATAAACCTATGCTAGAAATCAGAACAACGAAAGCTCTCAAGGCAGAAAGTACTTGTGAAAACGATTAAATAAAGCTGGAATTTAAACTCATAATTAATCACACAATTAAATTAAATACAAACAGAATTAAATTACACTAATTAAATTATTCTAAACTAATGGTTAGAAATACTAATAAAATTAAAGGTTAAACTTTTTCACTCCCCGGCAACGGCGCCAAAAACTTGATGTGCTATCGTGTAGGGTCAATTTATTGATTACCAAGTTTTAAATTTATATTTAGCCGACTTATCCTAAAACAACACTTTAACGGGCAGTGTACCCGATCGGGTGGAGTTTCGTGGTAAGTAGGGTGTCGAACACTAAGAGCGAGGTTGTTAACCTTATATTCTATCAGTATTTTAATTACTCTAATTAAGTTAATTCTAATTACTTGTTAAACCTATGCTATATACGTTTCTAATGATAATGGGGGGTTTTCAGCCTAAGAGACTGGCACAGGTTTTATGGTGACAATAATCAATTCTAAACACAATAAACATGCAAGAAAACAATCAGAAGATAAAAGAGCGGTACAAGCCAAATAATAGAAAACCGTATTAGCCATATTAAATCCGATTAAATGCTGGTTTGTTTATTTAGTGCAATGATTTCTTATCTCGAAGCGGCATATCATTCTTAAGACATAGGCAGGGCATCATCCTAAGACCTAGACACGTTGAATCCTATCACAATTAACGTATCCGCATAAAGCATCCTTTTAGTTTAATTATAATCTATCTAGGGATTAAAGCAATGGTGATCTTGTCAAACCCTAGCCCATCGGGACTTTACCCACTTATTGTTTGACGGTATTTTATATGCTGGTAGTTCACTGTTCAAATCTTTATCAATGAGTTAAGAACGTACTTGTTGAAACATTACGGGTCACCTGTCGGTCTAACTAAGCTCATATTTTAAAGACAAAGACAGAATATTATTTGTAATCCTATTGGTCCAGTAATATAAAACATGATATAGAGAGCTATCCAAGTATCTAGTTCACTTGTTAGGCGTAAATAGACCCAGTTGAATGATAGGTCGCATATTCAAACGCGTAGACAAGTATCATGTGATAAACATAATTAAACTTTCAACGATATTTTAATAAATCGATTTTAAAATAAACCAAACCTTAAATCTTCATTAAGATGGCTAATACCCTAGGGTATTATCCCATAACCATTGTAATTATACAAGCGTGATCAAATAACCAAGGTAAACTAAACGTTTTACCGAACGATACCAAAAATTAAATGATTACAAGAGTATAGGAATTACACGGTGTCTTCTATGGAATCGTGATCGATGCTTGACCTGTGGTTGCTGTTCTTTCTTCATAACATCGTCTTTTATGTGTATGGTATGAAGAATATGATTTTGCACACCGAAAACTCGTTTTTGAGTCTTCTATTTATAGTGTCTAAAAAAGTCTAGATACGCCGTATTGAGCTAGGCCAATACGGCGTATTGGGGTATTTTCCTTGGAGTGCGCACAAAGTTTATAATCAATCAAATATTCATTCCCAAAATATAATTATCTCCGTATCTTTGAATGTCTATCCAGCTAGATACGGCGTATGGTAGAAGAGTGATATGCCGTATTGGGAATTGTTTGTACGCGTTTTCTTGTGAAGAGTTGGCGCTGATACGCCGTATCTCTTTTCGTGGATACGGCGTATTGGACAAAAATATGCAATCTTCAAATATCATCGTTTTAGCTCCAAAATATGCACATTTTAGCATGTCTTCACAAATCACTCTTTAATTACTGCAAATAACACTTTTAAGTAATTAAGTATGAATTCTTGCAATAATTATATAAAGGTGAGTAACTTATTCAGGATAAATGATGGTATAAATGTAACGTTATTTGATGTCATCAACCATCAATGTCATCCATCATAAAGCTTCTGAAGGACATCTCTACAACAAAGGAAGAAAAATATATTATTAGAAAAAAGGTTAAAGTAACATATGAAAAAAGAATAATGGATACCTTTTCCTTGATAATAAACTATGAGCTCTCTCAGACCATGTTCCCATGAAGTTTTAAGATAGGCGAGATAAAGAATAGGGTCTGGAAAGGTTTAAACAGGAACAAGATAAGTAGCTATAAGATTGTACAAAGGGTCTTCTCAAACATGGTGAGGGTTCACATCCTTAAAGGACTTCTTGTCATCCAGGAGAAGTTTGGATATTCAGAAGGAACAATTTTATTCTTAATATAGAAGAAGCTACCCTTCCAACCTTGGATATAGGTAAACGATTTGCTAATCACTTTGGGAACATTTGTTTCCTCTCTGTTGGAGAAGGAGAACCAGTTGCCTACAGGGCCAAGGTTTAGAAAGGCTATGAGAAGATTCACACTAGGTTCTCCACCATATGCTTTACACACCACGACGAAGGTAGTAAGTTTGGCAACACCGAAGGGTTGAATCAAGAAATGTGAACTTTGAAATAGTTAAACACCTCATAGAAGAACTTAGGAAGAGGAATCTTAAGATTTAAATAGGTAAATGAGTGAGTATACACCCCAACGAAGCCGACAGGGGCATCAAAGATGGTCTGACGCCTTTTTGGAAGAATAATTTTGACATATTAGGGAATGCCATATTCGACAACGAATTGGGATTGCCTAGAATTTGTCAAAGTGCAGGTTTGGGTCTTTCTGATAAATTTAGCATCCATTTCAGAATGTAAAAGAAAGCTGCTTTACCTTGCATAGCGGAATTAAAAATAACTAGGATGAGTTGTGTATATGGTGAGAATGGTAAAGAAATAGGGTTCTCAAGTGAAAAGTATTTATATGATACTTTTACATCCACCGTGTGCGGCTAGATGATCAGCAGGTTTAAAATTCAAATTTCAACTATGGATGGGACGTTTACATTAATCAAGACTAACTGTTCATTATTTTTTATTTAAATTGCAACTAACCCCCACACAATTGGGTTTGGCATTAAATGCGGGAAAATGTGGCTAATTCTACGGTCTTCGACGAAAGAATTACGGAAATGAAATTTTGAAGTCGAAAGCAATACATCCATAGATATATATGTATAAATTTTTATTATATTATATATATATATATATATATTATATATATATATAATATATATATATATATATCACATTCGACTGGGGGATTGATGAGTACCCTCTGAATCAGTTCAAAGGCCTCCCTCCGAGCTTGACCAGGATCTACTCCCAATGACACCTAGAAAACCCTTCTGATAGTTTTAGTAAAGCTATATCCCATATCTATGATGGTTTACAGTAGGAATTCTCCACTCAACAGCCCAATGCCCTCCGAGGTGTGCCATTCGATGAAACTAGTGTAGAGGTAAGACTTAACTAAGTCAAAACCCAGTTTCTAACCCTGCCAAAGCTTCCCTGTAAAGGTAGGGATTATGGTACACAAACCCCTGTAATCCCCTTAAATTGTGGAACACCCCCACGATCACCGGCTATAGTGAAACACCTTGTTCCAGCCTATTTTCATCATCTATAGATAGATAGCAAGGTGCTCAGGTTTGATTACGCTCTTAATACCTACATTTTACTACATACACACTTACTATAATCATAAAACCCATACTTACTCTCACGCAGAGGTGATTCGCAAGGTGACACCCCTACGCTTTACTTAACGTAGTGTTTTCAATTGTTTTGTCATAGGTTATCTACGGTTTGGCACTTCATCCACCACCATCATACTCTTCGATCACCATTGAAGCCTTGTCGTGCCAAATATTGCACAATCATATATGAAATGAGAGTAATGAGGAGATGAAAATACGATGATATCTTCATTCAAGAATTAAACCATTATAATTTGAAGTTTAATAACTATCCTAGATAAATATTAGAGGAGTTGTAAACGACAAAATCCTAAACAAACATGTTTGGGCCAGCGTAGGGACGAACATCCCTAAGGGGTGTGTTTGCCTTATTGTCAAACTAGAATACTTGTCCTACAAGTATTTTAGAATCCTCTTATGAGCCCTATAAATACAAAGGGTCTTTAAGGGATTCTCACAACACACACACTAACCCTAAATCCCTCTCCTCTCATTTCTCTCTCCTACGATTGGTTGACAAAGGGTTTCCCTAAACCCTTGTTGATCCCAAATCGAACCTAAGTCGATCCCTAAGTCGTCCCTAGTCGATCTAGGCTTACCCCATTTTCGTAACTCTCCTAACTTGTGTAGCTTCGGAGCCCTAGTTCAGTTCTAACTTGTGTAGTACGGTAGTTACCTGACGCAACCCTAGTGCACTTTTTCTCCTATAAAAACCCTAATTGGTGAACCTCTAAAAGATAAGGAACCCGCGAATGGTAACTAATAAAGCGTACACTACATGCAGGGATAACAATGTAAGTCTTTTATTATATCCCTTTTGCATTGTTGGTTTAGGTTATATCAATGTTTAGGTATGATCTTGCTAGTTAGGGTTTGTCTCGGTGCATGGCCAACTCTGTGTTTATTTTTCGCTGTGCATGTTTTAATGGCCATGCGAGATACTACCAAAACCCTACATATTGTGCGCCCAACAACGCTTGACTGCTCAATTGATTCATCTTCACCTAAACTCTGATGCCAATTCAAAGACTCGGTATTTGGTCAGTAGGGGTTGTTTTGTTTTGGTTTGTAAGGGAGACAAATAGATAAGGAAAACACCACTTATATTATTACTACTTGACTTGAACTTTTTTTTGGTAAAAAGGTGAATTATATTACCAACAAGAGATGTTACAAATTATGAAAAAGAATTGGACAATTCCTAATCCTTTATGCAAACTAGGAACATACAACAAGCAATTGTTAGACATCCACAATATCTGACACAAAGCTAATACAAACATCTCTCATAAGAGTATATATAGAGCCACATCAGCAACTGTATAACTCCTCATCTAGCTTTGAACACTAGCCAGTGTGACTAATGATAAGGAACTATGCAACCATGGAGAAAACCCCAATCCTGACTACATTTCCCCCTACAAACACCTTGCCTATGTCCAAAGGAACCCTTCCTTTAAACATAGAGGCTCTAATAGAGGGCATCACCAGGAAAGGGGAAAAACTCTAGTTCTAACTGAGATCCACACCAAGAAGCTACATTTCCATAGATGGCATCACTTCTTGGATAGGAGTTGCTCAGGGAAATAATCCCACTTAGCTACATTTTCTTTATTGTTGTCCAACCAATTGGACCAACAATTCAGGCATCACTAAGCTGGCCTACAGCCAAAGCAGGCAACCCACCTTATGACAATAAAGAGAGCCTTTAACTCCAAGTTTACACATTACACTGATCAATGATCCCTCCGTTGATCAGCAGGATTAAAACATGAGAAAGGTTCTAATAGTCGAGATATAGGGCCCTCTGTAGATTTTAGAACTTTTATTTTGATATCCAAGCCATATCCAGCAAGTCTTTTCACTCTTGAACCATTAGAACAGACAGCAGTTTGCATTCACTTGAACTTGGTAGCCTTAAACTTTATCAATGCTTTCCATTAGGGTGCCGCCAATTCTCACATTTAAGTCTACTTTCCATGCCTTGCAGACTTCCTCTGTTTGATTTGTTCTTTTAATAGTAAGGCAAGCAAGCTTCAGTCTGATGTAATTAACCAAATCAGTAATGAGCTCATTGCTGTCTTTTTTCTCATTTGTAAAAAGCCTCTTATTTCTTTCATTCCATATGAAATATACACAAGCTGCAACTGTAATTCTTCTCAAAATACTTTTGATTGATCTGTTATGCTTCAACTGGATCATAGCAGCCATTACATCCTCCCATTTATCAGGAAAATTTTCAATACTTGACTTGAACTTCAAACTACAGACCAACGCATATTTATCCTACATTCATAAAATAACTAAAACATAATGTCATAAATGACACCTACATAACTGAAAAAAGAAACTACCAAATACAATTGCTTATTTGATCTGCTATTTTAAATTTCAAATATAGAAAATGCATTCCTTGATTTTCCAGCTTTCGAGCTTACTTGTTGAAATGTGACTTAGAGTTTAAGAGGAATGATAAAAGAACAATTTGGACAATTGTTATGACTCCCTATTTTTGCTTCTAGTTCCTCAGATACATTAAAAAAGACGTGAATTCTCAATTCCATTGCATTCCATAGCCAACCAAACATGTGGGTTGATCACATTCAATTCTATTTCAATTCCTTTTAATTCCAATCCCATTGACTTATTTCTGCAAAAATTATTTTGTGAACCAAAATCCCCCTATTGTCTTTCAAAAACTTAGGTAATACTCATACCAGATGTTGGGTGACCCAAAGTTCACGACTCTAAGAATCCTTTTTGTGTTTATTTTTACAATTTACTAGAGATTGTATTTATCTTAGTTCTTGAACATTACTATTAGTTTCTAAGTTTAGACTATAATTTTGGAATATAACAGAATAACAGTCTTATCTAGTTTCAGTTAAATATATTCTGTGATCAGGTACTGTTATCACGATTGAAATGGTCTACTGCTATATATATGAAGCATGGCTAGATATTCTTAAACTTATAAAGGTATTATCCAGTATTTGAGACTTCATTTTCCATAAATATATATATAATCTTGATTAGGATGTTAATAGGACCATAGGACAGATACACAGATGGACGTGAAACATTTTCATGTTTAAGGATAAAGTAAACATGGTTAGTCTGTATTGTTGAGATAATTATATTTGTATGATCTTGGATAAGATGTAAAAAACCAACATGCCACATCTAGTAAGCTCGTGATAAATTAAAGCTACTAAGACTATAGGAGTCAATGTAACTGGAATATCAAACCTTACAGGAAACATTGACATTTAGATAAGGAGAATAATATTAATAATACTCGTATTAAACAAAACACAGAAAATAATTGATACTATAGCCATCCATAGTAATATTAAGCACCCGGCCATTGCTGAGTCATCCCAAATGATAGTGTCATTGGAGCTACTAAAACTCAGCTCCTCTGAATCCTCTGACGGAATTCACAGTAGATGAATCTGTTAACTGTGACTTCCATATGATGTAAAAACAATTATCTTATGATCTTTAGTTTTGGGCCACACCTATGGCAAAAGTAGTCGTTTAAACCTTAGGCTTTATTGATGTTGATATCTTCGTCCATTCGTCATCATCATTTTATGGGCCCGTTCTCAAACACCAAAAAACGATCATGTTTAAGTGAAGAAAGTCGACACTATAAAATAACTATGACACCCAGAAAGATATTTTCCCTACGCAAAAACCTGTAGTGAAAAGTCTTTATAAATCTACAAGTAACTTGTATCAACTAACGGTTATTTAATATTGATATTTAACAAATGACAAACCCCCATGCGGCCATGCAAACCGTTAGTAGCCATTGTGTACAACCAAGTCATCCTCAATACTTATGAAAGAGATTGAGTGCATAGTAGCCGCATCTTATTTGAAATCAGACTTTTCAGACTTGAGAACTCATATGACTATGGTATGGAACAGTTGCTAGTTATGACAACCTTAGATTATTTTAGACTATTTGTTTTGTGTATTAATTAACAACCATTAAATGTGTATCCCATGTCTATCCTAACCCCTTAATCACCCTTTAAAACCATATTACCCTTGTTGCTTTCAAGAATTATTTAGACCCTAATTCTAACTGGTGCAAATTTGTGTACTTATCAACTTATGGAATAATAACATGAAATGACTGTGCAATTGAACGATCACCCCGAAAATGAAACACTTAGACTAGTGGAGAGTTGAGTTATTTTTATCCCCTTTTCATGAGGTGTTCGCTTCGTATGATGATTCTACTAAAGAGTTTTATAAATTCATTATCGGAAATTATACATTAGAAATCTTTTATAAAATTGTTTCTAACATGTGTCTACTGAGGGGCAACCAGAGTCAAGTGGGGGGATTAACAGGTTCTACTTGAGGGCAAGCAGAAGTCAAGTGGGGGGATATTTGATAACATCAAATATTTAATACTTTTTGGTGGCAAAATACCCCCTATATTACCTACAAATGTTTCACTGACACTCAAAAAATGAAGTATTTTCCATTGTTTTGTAGTTTTCAGGAGAAATGCAGGAAAGTGACAAGAAACAAGGGAAAAAGGACTTAAAGTGTAAATTCTAAAGAATGTTACGGCGTAACACCAAAAATGGTTACACCGTAACATAAATTAAGCAAGTACGAAGATCAAGGAAGACTTTACGGCGTAACACCATATCTAGTTACGCCGTAACCATATATTTGGAAGGAAATCTTGTCAAAGTTATAGTTACGGCGTAACACCTTATCCAGTTACGCCGTAACCAAGAGAATCTACAAATATGGAATGAAGATCACGTACTTATGGACATTATTTGAAGGTTACGGCGTAACACCATATCTGGTTACGCCGTAACAGCTGCTTAATTATGGAATGCCGTGTAAGATGGTTACGGCGTAACACCTTTATTGGTTGCGCCGTAACAGGTTTGATACCTATAAATAGAGGCCTCATTCAAGCTATTCTGACATCACTTCCTCCACAGCCAATTGGAGAGGCGACAAAGGCTTCCAACCTTCGAAGAATTCCACCTGGAGTCCAAGGGAGATCACACTTTACTTACTTTTTGTATTTAATCGTTCAAATACGAATACTATAAGAATTATGAGTTTTCAATATATGATTTCTTCTATCTCTTACTGTGTTTCCGTTACCATGAGCGGCTAAGCACTTAAAGTGCTGGCCTAGTTATGTAATTACTGTTGTTATGATTGTTTCCTGTTAGATTATGGTTTCATTAGATATTCCTTGACTATCGTGTAACCCTGGGTTTTGGTAGTACGGGTGGTTTGGACCTAGCTTGCCCCATAATTAGATTATCTTGTCAATATGGGATCCAATGGGTACTAGGGAGGATCACTAACTCCTTACCTGGTGTAGGAACTAACCGGTCACCGCACTTATCACTCAATACTTAAAAAGCACAGGAACTCTTTCAGAGAGGGTTAATAATCTTTATAGATTATTAGATATGTTTTGGGAATAGTTGGGATTAATCACTGCAACCTGGATAACCTACCTCCCGGATGATTTGGGACTGATTCGGAATCGCAGGAAGTATAGGATAGACTATATATGCACATTCAAGTCTATCGACCTTTGAAACCACTAATGAAACCATAGTTTAACATTGCACAGGAAAGCGTTTTCATAACAATAGTAATGAAGTAACTAGGTTAGCATGTTTTCTCTCTTGATATCTCCAACTCTTTTAATTTCCAGTTATTTATTTTATTGTTATTTTTAATTCCTTTCAATTCAAATCAAAAACCATTTTCAAAACGTGACATTTCAAATTAAAACTAATTACAACTTAGCTCTTGGGACGACCTCGGATTTACCATTCTATACTACCCACGATCGGGTTCTCTGCCCGTTAGTGCGTGGTTAGGTAGATCGAGTTTTATAAATTTAAAACTTGGTAAAAATATATTTTAAAATAAAATACGCATCAAGTTTTTGGCGCCGCTGCCGGGGAGCTAAAAATTAGTAGTAATTTGAATTTTTACAATTATGTCTTTTCTCACTTCGATCTATTCTCTAGGAAACATCATGGATGAGGTTGACATTGAAGATCTCACCATTGAACAGTATCTTAGGCTGACACAAGAAAGTCAGACACCTAAAAAGATTGAAGATATGACTATCGCCGAGTACTTGGAATACGAGAAAACGGTGAATAAGAACCACATCGACAATACTAAATCATATCTTCCTACCTATTTCGGAAAAGGTACACCAACCCTTGACCCAATCCGGGAATTTGCTCAATACTTTGATCCTAACCAACCAGGCGCCGAGTCCGATTGTGATTCAAAAGATATAGAAGAAGAGGTTGAATACATGACCGACGATGAATTAGTCATGAGTGAGCAAGAGGAAAGTAACCAAGGGCATACTTAGAACATTCAGCACTTTGAAGAAAAGGATGTTGTTGACGAATGGTTGAACGTTGAGATAATAAAACACATGAGTGTGCAGTACATGTCTAAAACATCTCACCTACTAAAAACCAAACTATAAATACATAAATCATTCGTCAAAGCCAAAATAAATTAGATGTAAAGATCGAATTCAAAATTCAATCAAAGTTACTGTACACTGGATATAAGTTAATAATTAATCTGGAAATCTCATCATGTTTCATGTGTAAATTGTATAAAAGGTTACATTTGGTGATTTTAGTCGAGGGTTCAAGCGTTGTGCTTGTTTTGGCGTAGTTTTGGATCGTCCTACAAGTTCTTTGGCGGTCTATGACGTACGTTCAGTGTTGTTCATAGTTCGTTCAATCGATTGTCTTCGACCGCAGTGGTAGTTTTTAGTAGTTCGTCACAGGTCAACATTAGCCCTTTTAGGATTCTTATGTTTGATAAAGGTAATCTTAGCGATGGTCGGGAAATTAGTAAGGGCAACGGTCGTTTGGTTTGTGCGTTTTACAACTGTGGTTATGTACTCATGTTAACCGTCAACCATTTATACTGGGTTGGATTTTGGGTCGTTCCATACGTTTGTTGGTTTGGGTTGCCCCTTCGATTGTTTC
>BQNB010081750.1:0-29533 GCA_026074375.1 Tanacetum coccineum
GTTAGAATTTGTTAATTTCAAATTTTAAAAGTAGATAATCAAATCAAACTTTGGCTTCAATTCAAATCATTGTCCGAACATTTAACGTGGTTTCAATTTCACAAGTCGTTGGGGATAACGACCCGGGAATCATACTTCCCGGTTAATATACGTATTATATTATATTATATATATTTTGAAGAATTTCCTTTTCAACTTTGTCCTCAAGGGTAAATTGGTAATTTTCCATCATATAATATATTTTATTATTACGTATATATAGATTTTGACGAATCAATTTGAAAAGCCAAAATCGTTCACGAAGAAGATAAAGAATCTGTTAATCACAAACCAACCATTGAAACACTCAAGCCACGCGAACCCTATACCCAAGTTTATCGAGAAAGGATCAAGATTTCTGGAGACTATTTGGTATTAGGGACTGAAAATGGTTGTTGGAACGAATTCTGGTATGTTAATCCAACTATCTCTAAACATATGTCACCAACCAGATATCTCTTTCACGAAACGAAGGAATGTTTCTTTCTTGAAGAACACAAGTCAAATTTGCTTTACACACATGGTATTGGTGGCATCGAATTAACAACTAAAGACACCAATTACACAATTCCCTATGTTTCTTATGTACCCGAAATAAATATAAATGTTTTGAGCATGAAGCAATTAATACTCCAAGGTTTTGAAGTTGAAATAATGGGTGACAAGTGCAACATCACTCATATGTTCGATCCCATAAATGGTATAAAAGATAGTAAGACTCAAAGTGAACGAATGGAAGATGGTCTAAATGGCCAAGATCATATCGAAGTAAATGAAAAAATGATGCCTCTTAAAGTTCACACGATTGAAGAATTCATACAATTTATGGAATTGATGAATACAAATAAGATATCATACAAACACAAGGAGGTGTTTACAAGAAAGTTCAATGATACGCTCAAATGGTTTCACAATGCAAAAACAGGAAAGGATTTGGAATGGAAACCTCCACCAAAGATATCGAATGTGGAAATCTGCTTATTTGATTTTTATAAATTTGTTAACAATTGTGGTGGCTATGGAAAAATCTCACAAACAGGTGTATGGATGGAAATATCAAGTTATTATCGATTTCCAAGTTATTGTGATGAAGATCTCAAGAAATTTTTTGAAGATTACTTGCTACATCCACAGACCTACTACGAGTTTACTAAAGGCAGGCAAGGAGAAGGCAGGAAGCCGAACAAGTACACCGAAGGACTGGGTACTTTTAAAGATCAAGGAGGCAGGAAGCCGAACAAGTACACCGAAGGAATGGGTACTTTTGAAGATCAAGGAGAAGGTAGGAAGCCGAACAAGTACACCGAAGGAATGGGTACTTTTGATGATCAAGGAGAAGGCAGGAAGCCGAACAAGTACACAGAAGGACTGGGTACTTTTAAAGATCAAGGAGAACGCAGGAAGCTGAACAAGTACACCAAAGGAATGGGTACTTTTAAAGATCAAGCATAACGACTTGCTGATCATTTTAGAACAAGTGCAGTAGGTATGGATATAGCAAGCAAGCATGCCTCAACCAACAAAGCTCTTAAGGAAATTAAGAAAGAAGATGATGATTTTCCAATCGTTTGAAGTGAAGCCTCTTAAAGTTTAAGGAACAACATATTATATTATTAAGGGAAATGTTGGAATTAATGATATAATTAGATATTACATAGTATGCATATGTAATTATCTTTGTCTTTTAGGAATAAAAGTAAAGGTTTAATTTAGTATATAGTTTGGTTAATAAAACAGTTAGTAGATAACCAACTTCTGTAACTTCTGTAAATGAACCATCATGTTGGTTCATGGTATCTATTCACTTAGTATAAATAGATGTATTGTACAAATATGGAAGATCATCCCTTTTAATGAAGTTATATTGAGTATATATCTTCTTGTCCCTTACATTACTAGTTTCTACAAACACATACAATATTTTACTTTCTGGTACTTGATGGGGATCAGTAAAGGATTCTATGTTGGAGAATCCAGTAGGCAAAACATGGGAAACATGCTGAACAAATACCAACAGATGGTATCAGAGCTAAGCAATGATCAGGGCAATGAAGGCTCATGGATCAAACGCAAGTTAAACAACATACGTTTGAAGAGATTGCACGACATCAACAACAAAATTGAAATTCTGGAATCACAACAAGAAAACCGAAACAAGGAAGAACTCAAGGCAAAAAGATTGAAGAAAGTAAGATGCTACAAGTGCAAAGAAAAGGGACACTTTGTCAATAATTGTCCAGTATGGAAGAAAAAGGGAAAAGCCAAAATCGTTGAAGAAGAAGATAAAGAATCTGTTGCAGAAAATCACAAACCAACCATTGGAAAACTCAAGCCACGTGAACCCTATACCCAAGTTTATCGAGAAAGAATCATGATTTCTGGAGACTACTTGGTACTAGGAACTGAAAATAGGTTTTGGGACGATTTCTGGTATGTTAATTCAACTATCTCAAAACACATGTCACCTTCCAAACATCTTTTGTACAAAATGAAGGAATGTTTCTTTGTCGAAGAACACAAGTCCAATTTGCTTTACACACATGGTATTGGTGGCATCGAATTAACAACCGAAGACACCAGTTATACGATTCCCTATGTCTCTTATGTACCCGAAATAAATATAAATGTTCTTAGCATGAAGCAATTGATACTTCAAGGTTTTGAAGTTGAAATAATTGGTGACAAGTGCAACATCACTCATATGTTCGATCCCATAAATGGTAAAAAAGATAATAAGAGTCAAAGTGAACGAATGGAAGATGGTCTAAATGGCCAAGATCAGATCGAAGTAAATGGAAAAATGGTGTCTCTTAAAGTTCACACGATTGAAGAATTCATACAATTCATGGAATTGATGAATACAAATAAGATATCATACAAACACAAAGAGGTGTTTACAAGAAAGTTCAATGATACACTCAAATGGTTTCACAATGCAAAACCAGGAAAGGATTTAGAAGGGAAACTTCCACCAAAGATATCGAATGTTGAAATCTACTTATTTGATTTTTATAAACTAGTTAACAATAGTGGAGGCTATGGAAAAATCTCACAAACAGATGAATGGATGGAAATAGCAAGGTATTATGGATTTCCAAGTTATCGTGATGAAAATCTCAAAAAGATTTTTGAAGATTACTTGCTGCACCCACAGACCTACTACGAGTTTGCTAAAGGCAGGCAAGGAGACAAGTACACCGAAGGATTGGGTACTTTTAAAGATCAAGGAGAAGGCAGGAAGCCGAATAAGTACACCAAAGGATTGGGTACTTTTAAAGATCAAGGAGAAGGCAGGAAGCCGAACAAGTACACCAAAAGACTGGGTACTTTTGAAGATCAAAGAGAAGGCAGGAAGACGAACAAGTACACCGAAGGACTGGGTACTTTTAAGGATCAAGGAGAAGGCAGGAAGCCGAACAAGTACACCGAAGGACTGGGTACTTTTGAAGATCAAGGAGAAGGCAGGAAGCCGAACAAGTACACCAAAGGAATGGGTACTTTTGAAGATCAAGGAGAAGGCAGGAAGCCGAATAAGTACACCGAAGGAATGGGTACTTTTAAAGATCAAGCAGAAGGACTTGCTGATTATTTTAGAACAAGTGCAGCACATATGGATATAGCAAGCAAGCATGCCTCAACCAACAAAGCTCTTAAGGAAATTAAGAAAGAAGATGATGATTTTCCAATCGTTTGAAATGAAGCCTCTTAAAGTTTAAGGAACACCAGATTATATCATTAAGGGGAAGTGTTGGAATTAATGATATAATCAGATATTATATAGTATGCATATGTAATTATCATTGTCTTTTAGGAATAAAAATATAGGTTTAATTTTGTATATAGTTTGGTTAATAAAACAGTTAGTATATAACCAACTTTTGTAACTTCTGTAAATGAACCATAATGTTGGTTCATTGTATCTATTCACTTAGTATAAATAGATGTATTGTACAAACATGGAAGATCATCCCTTTTAATGAAGTTATATTGAGTATATATCTTCTTGTCTGTTACAATACTAGTTTCTACAAACACAAACAATCTTTTACTTTCTGGTACTTGATGGGGACCAGTAAAGGATTATATGTTGGAGAATCCAAAAGGCAAAACATGGGAAACATGCTGAACAAATACCAACAATTAGTTCAGAAACAATTATGTAGCATTCAGGATCCGTGTCTATTGAGGAAAGCTCAGCTGAAACATATAAATCTATGTCTTCATCTCGACGCACTCGTACTGATTCGTGAATCCACAGTAAAGTGTGACAGCGAAGAGGACCTCATTTTTAGAACTCGATAGTGTATAATACTGCGACATGAAAGATGGTAACTATAAGGTTAGATAGTTATTAGGAGGAACGAAAGATGTATAGAAAATAAAGAATATCAAACGATACCAGCGACAGTCCTACTGAATGGCTATACATCGCGCAGATATTTAATGAATTGTTGAATTTTCATTTCGAAAACTCTATCCACTATGTCAGTCCGATCTGTTATAGTTAATAGTAGGAAGTCAGCCATATACTCCGTAATGTAATTTCTAGCCATTTCACGTTACATGTAAATGTAATGTAGAACGAAGGGTTTCCATGTACACGACAAATAGCCAAAGCATCTAGGTAGTGATTGTACATGTATCGTGGCCCGCCTATAAATGATTATGGTAGAATCAATCTCGCTCCACAGTCGAACCCATCACTATCGCCTCTATTGATAGCATCATTAATCCGTGACAGGTATTCATTCCTGATGTCGTTCTAGTGTTCACGAACAAAATCTATTTTGTTCGATAGCATAAAAGGCAGTGACAACATACTGTTGAAACAGTATACCTGTTCTGGACAAATAATTATAAGAGTTTTCTCGATCATGGATGAGATACGCATAATGGGCCTTTATAGTAAGATGTTTATCTGCGACAGAAGTCCCGGTACCGCCAACCAACTTCAACTCTTTTGAGCAGCCATCCTCCCCGTACGAAAAGAGAAGCGGAAACTATAGTGACATATAGGATGGATGAAGCTTATTCACACTCTATAGATGGCCGGAACGTTCTTCAATAACTATGTCATAATCCATATCTGTTTCAGGCCCAGGCTCAAACACTATAACACCTAACATATCACCGGTCTGCAATTCGTATTCGTGAGCACCAACAACATTATATAAACGAACGTGAAAATTTGGTACATGCGTATCTGCAAACTTCTCACGGGTAGTTCTAAATAGCCGAACCAACGCGTTATGGGTATCTAACAATTCTATCAGCCCTTCAACAATGTCTTTACGGAGACTACTATTTTCTCCCCCAAAATGGTTCATGCGATTATCCACCTCATTATCTGTATCATAAATATACAGCTGTAAAATCCGTGGTGACTCACCTTCCTCTGGACATAAGGAGCTTATCGATTGATACAGCTGTACGGATATCTTGAATACATATGGGCCGCGACCAATGTTGACTGATTTGTCGACATGCGCACCTAAGGACGTCATGCTAACTATCTGATTATAGGCTCTAATATTTTCTATAAAATGACGATCCTGAAGAAGCAACTTTATATAGTCAGGATATATTTGATACGTACGCAAGACAACCCGACCTCCTTTACAACAACAATTATATTTGGGTCGTACACTTCGGGCAATACTCTTAAGTCGTTCTTTATACTAGAACAATGCTCCACAATGCTCGCAACTATGCTCACACTTTCCAACAGACTTATAGCCCGATGGTAATCCCAACGGTACCGGTCGATTCTTTTGCTGAAAGATACCATAACCGGATCCTTGTGCAACTGACGCAGGCGTGGCATTCTGTGAAATAGATTCAGACAAACTAAAAGCCGCATTTTCCGTCTGAATTTGGGCTCCTAAAAGAACAATAAGTGTATAAGATAACATCTCACTATAAATGTAGTGGATCTGTAACTAATGAATAATGATGACGTATAGGAAGTCTAACATGACTTTGGGCCAAGCCCAAACTATTAAGATAAGGCGTTGGCCTAATTAAATAAGAAATAAGCATAACGAACCGGAACTAAGCCTAAGTAATACACTAGCACCGGTCCGGAAGTATTAAGATGGACGCGGACTATCCTTAGGCCGCTTCCGCAAGGCTACTCAGCGGACTAACTAATGTCTGCGGAAGTTAGTTCGCTGCAGTAATCATGGATCCTTACCCGACAAGGGTCCCACTCTGGCCACTAACAGATTATGCGCGAAATACTGGGAAACCCTAGTACCACTCACCTATAAATAGGAGTCATCATACATTCAAAAGAGGTACACATCACTCTCTCACTCTGACACATATACCTCTGACAACATGGTCTCTTACTCTCACGCCGGAGTCTAATTGTGGGGTCCATCCCCATGGTAAGACTAATAGTTTATCTTTATTTATGCAGGAAACTATCCGAATCACTTGATTTAGTATAAGATCCAACCCACTTACAACTTGTTGTCCCGGCCCGACAAGTGATACAAATTCAATTCAAACCCATAACACAAATTGTACTAACAAGTTGGCGCCATCCATGAGACCTAGACACAACGACGTTCTGTAAAATATTCACCATGAGCACACATTATGGTCCTTCTCCTACCACAAACACGTCCGCCAATCCTCGCTGAAAAGATGCACCAAGAAAAAGTACAACAAGAGAAGCTGAAGGCAGTAAAAGCTCGTCTCAACTTTGAGGAGACCTCACAGTACTCTGAGTCAGGGGCACCAAGCAGAAGAAGAGATGTCAGGAAAAGACTCGGACCAAAAGACGCCCGCAGCGTGTCTAGAAGCCTTGAACCAAGACGCGACCGATCCAGATCACCTAGAAGAAAAGATCCGGAAAGAGAGACGGTGTTCAGAAGATTAGAAAAAGGTGTATTCCATAGGTTGTGTGATAAAGAAAAGGGTATGTCCGCATACTCCGGTAGTTCAAGGCGTCAGTCACATCACAGCAGCCGCAGAGACACCGAAAGCTATTATCAGAGTTCCCGCTCGTAAAGAACGGAGCTCGCTCCTAAGAGGCATCAGGATAGAAAAGCATACTCATGTAAGGGATGAAGGATGTCAGAAAGCGAAGACAGTGCAGGAGGACATTGGAAATCTAAATCCAAAAAGCAAAGGTAAAGTATAGAGGATGAGGACCTATCCCAACCATGGGTATGCGAGGAGACTGATCCGTTCACGCCTCGAATCCGCTATTTCGATCTACCAAAAAGGATCCGTATGCCTAGTCATGTCAAAACGTATGACGGAAGTGAAGATCCGGAAGATCATCTTAAGATTTTTCAGGCAGCTGCCAAGGTATAATGGTAGGCGATGCCAACGTGGTGTCACATGTTCAATTCAACACTCACTGAAAATGCAAGGGTTTGGTTTGATGATCTCCTTCCAGAATCTATAGATAGTTATGACGACCTGAAAGAAGCATTCTTGGCAAATTACCTCCAGCAAAAGAAGTGCATCAAAGACCCTGTCGAAATCCATCACATAAAGCAGAGGGAAGGGGAGTCTATGGAAGATTTTGTATGGAGGTTCAAGATTGAGAGTAGGGATGTTAAAGGGGCACCGGAAGTCATGAGAATCTCAAGATTCATGTATGGAATCACGAACCATGAGCTGATCAAGCGTTTGCACGACAAGATCCGAAAATCTGTAGACGAAATGTGGAAGATAACCACAGCCTTCCTCAGAGGAGAAGTGGCAGCTGGCAACCAGGAACGGAAGAAGACATTTCCGTCATGGAAGCAACAAGATGCCGGACACAGACAAAGTTTTAAGAAAGGAGGCTTTAAGAATCAACAAAGGCCAGAAAAAAGGCAAGACAGATTTGCCCTCCTCACGAAAACACCAAAAGAGATCCTGGCTCTAGATAAAGGAAAGTTCAAACATCCTCCTCCAATGACAACACCGGTGGAAAAAAGGAATGCTAGTAAATTTTGTGAATTCCACGGAGAGGTAAGGCATACCACAGATGAGTGCATGCACCTGAAAAGGCAAATCGAGGAAATGCTTAAGGCAGGAAAGCTGTCACATTTGATCAAAGATTTGAAGCAAAACAATGGGAAAGACCAAGCAAAGGGGGCAAAGAAGGGAGAAGCCACAGGAAAGGACAAGCCACAAGCAATCCTGATGGTACAGGCGGGACGGAAGATAGCCAAACAAAGGATCACCCAAACATTCTCTCCGGAGACAATGATCTCGTTCCCACCCTTAGGGGAAGAAGATGGAACGGAAGGGCCCATGGTTATTGAAGCTGAGGTAGGAGGACACCTTGTCTACCGCATGTACGTGGACGGGGGCGCCTCTTTAGAAATTCTATATGAACACTGTTTCAACCAACTCCGCCTAGAATTTAGAAACCAAATGGTTCCCGCAACCACATACTTGGTCAGGTTTAGTGGAGAAATAATATGGCCGCTAGGGTAAGTATCGTTGCTCGTAAAAATAGGCGACGAAGAACACTCAACTTCTGCATGGATGAACTTCATGGTTGTAAGATCGCATTCTTCATACAACGGAATAATAGGAAGGCCAGATGTAAGGAGAATCAAAGAAATCCCATCCACAGCCCATGGAATGTTAAAGTTCCCAGTAATAGGCAGAACGGTCACACTACGGAGTAGCCGGATCATACCGCTGGAGTGCGCAATGATCTCAGAGCCCAGAATGCGACAACCTGTAGTTGACCAGGGAACAGAAGAAAAGATTCAAGTAGCAATTCATCCAGAATATCCTGAATAAACTATAGCAATAGGTTCTACCTTAACTGAAGAAGGCCGAAAGAAGCTGTGCGGTTTACTAAGGCAAAATCTGGATATCTTCGCCTGGAAACCAGTAGATATGACCGGGGTTCCGCGTCACATAGCGGAACACAGGTTGAACATCCGTAAGGGATGTTTTCTCGTTAGAAAAAAGAAAAGGGGGCAAGCATCCGAGAGAAACAAGTCAATATGTGAAGAGGTGGAAAAGCTAGTAAATGCCAGTATCATGAAAGAAGTCCACTATCATAGTTGGCTGTCAAACCCAGTAATGGTTAAAAAACATGACAACAGCTGGAGAATGTGTGTAGATTTCATAGACTTGAATAAAGCATGTCTAAAAATGGCTATCCGCTACCGAAAATAGACTGGAAGGTGGAATCCCTCTGCAGATATCCTTTCAAATGCTTTTTGGACGCATACAAGGGATACCATCAAATAAAAATGGCAAAGAAAGATGAGGAAAAGACAACGTTTATCACAAGCCAAGGAATATTCTGCTACTCAAAAATGCCGTTTGGGTTAAAAAATGCCGGCGCAACCTATCAACGTCTGGTGGTAAAGCCTTCCAGAAGCAAATCGGTCGGAACTTAGAAGCCTATGTGGATGACTTAGTTATCAAAAGCTGCATGGAACAAGAAGTAATCTGGGACGTGGAAGAAACATTCAGAACCCTTAAAAAGATAAACATGAAGTTAAACCCGAAAAAATGCACCTTCGGGATGAAGGAAGGCGTATTTCTAGGTTACAAAGTGAACTCCGACGGATTAATGGTGTGTCCGGATAAAGTAGAAGCAGTCCTTAGTTTGCCATCTCCAAAGTGTTTGAAGGACGTGCAAAGACTAAACAAAAAATTGGCAAGTCTCAACAGGTTTCTATCCAAACCGGCCGAAAGGTCACTACCCTTCTTCAAAACTCTAAAAAAGTACACCAAGAAAAGTGACTTCCAATGGACCGCGGAAGCAGAAACGGCCTTCCAGCAAATGAAAAAGTCGATAGCAGAATTGCCTATGATGGCCGCGCCATAAGAGAAAGAAGAATTAATCATCTACTTGGCATCATCAAAAGAGGCCATCATTTCCGTCCTGATGACGGAGAGAGACGCGAAGCAAATACCCATTTATTTCGTCAGCCGAGCACTGTGAGGTCCAGAAATCAATTACACTCCAATGGAAAAGCTAGTACTCACTCTGGTAAGTGCTAGCAAGCGACTAAAAACTTTCATGCACATACAGTCATTGTAATAACAAATCAGCTAATAAAGCAGATGTTATCAAACTCAGAGGTTACTGGAAGACTGCTCAAGTGGAGCTTTGAGCTAGAAGAACATGACATCCAGTATCGGCCAAGAACATCAGTCAAGGGCGCAGAAGAACTCCCAAACCCACGAACATTGTTCACGGACGAATCCTCTTGTACAGATGGCTCTGGGGCAGGACTGATACTCACCAATCCATAAGGGATGGAGTTCACCTATGCTCTAAGGTTCATGTTTGATGCAACAAATAACGAAGCAGAATATGAAGCTTTGATCGCTGGATTAAAGATAGCAGAGCAAATGGGTGTAGAAAACCTCCAGGCAAATGTCGACTCACGATTGGTGGCCGATCAAGTGAACAGAACGTATGTTGCAAAAGAAACCGACATGATTCGATACTTGGAGAAGGTAAAAACGCTCACTAGCAGCTTCAAAGCGTTCTCAATAAAACAGGTTCCGAGAAATGAAAACAAGAAGGCAGATGCGTTAAGTAAGATAACATCAATAAGTTTTGCACATTTGAGTAAGCAAGTGCTGGTGGAGGAACTGAAGGAAAAGTCCATAAGTGCAGCGGAAGTTTTGGCAATAGTGGAAGAGAAAGGAGATACGTGGATGACCCCTATTTTTAAATACCTCTCGGACGGAACACTTCCAGCGGAAGGGAAAAAAGTAAGAGCAGTGAAACGTAAGTCATGGCGGTTCTCCATAATAAACGGGATACTCTACAAAAAATCTTTCCTCGGACCATGGCTATGCTGCGTAGGATCACTTCATGCCAACTATGTTCTAAGAGAGACACATGAGGGATCTTGCAGCATGCACGTAGGCACACGATCTGTCGTGGCAAAGGCCTTGCGGATTGGTTATTACTTACCAACCATGCACGAGGACGCAAGAAAGTTAATTCAAGCATGTAAAGACTGCCAGGTTCACAAGCCTGTCCCAAGGAACCCTTAACAAAAGTTAAGCCCAATCACATCTCTGTGGCCGTTCTACAAGTGGGGTATTGACATCGCCGGACCTTTTTCGGAAGGACCCGGAAAGGTCAAATTCTTGATATTAGCTATCGACTATTTCATAAAGTGGATCAAAGCCAAGCCGGTTGCAACCATTACTGGAAGCCAAATCAAAAAATTCGTGTGGGATAACATTGTTTATTGATTTGGACTCCTAGGGGAAATCATCTCAGATAACGAAAAATAGTTCCAAGACAATCCATTCAAGGACTGGTGACTATGCATCCGCCAACATTTCGCTTCTGTTAAGCATCCGCAAACTAATAGCCTAGTAGAAAGGGCAAACCGTAGTCTTGGGGAAGGAATAAAGGCTAGATTGGACGAAAGGAGCAAAAACTGGATGGAAGAACTTCCTCATGTCCTATGGGAACACCGCACAATGATAAAATCCAGCAACGGAGACACCCCGTTCTCGTTAACATACGGAACGGAAGCTGTCATCCCGGTGGAGATCGGCATGCCTACACTAAGGACAGCGGAAGTAAACTTAGAAGAAAATAAGGAAGCTCTGGAAATCAACCTTGACCTACTGGAGGAAAGAAGAGAACAGGCAGCGATACGAGAAGCAAAAAGCAAAGCAAAGATGGAAAGGTACTACAACTCTAAAGTCCGAAGTGTAAGTTTTAAACCAGGAGACCTAGTGTACCGCAACAACGAGGCAAGCCGTACGGAAGATACAGGAAAATTAGGTCCCAAGTGGGAAGGACCGTATGAGGTAACAGAAGCACTGGGAAAGGGCGTATACAAGTTAAGAGACCGAGACGGAAACCGGCTTCCATGGACCTGGAAGGCCAGCAACCTTAAGAAGTGTTACGTGCACAAAATGTAAGCAATCCACCCATGCGGACTCCGCAGTGGGGGTAATGCATTCCAATCTATCTCAATCATGCATTGTAATGTTTTCCTTTGAAACTTTAATAAAAAAAGTGAAGCCTAGCTACCTTCACAACTTTTATTTTAAATTCCTGTTATTTACTTTACGAAATTATTATATTTGTGATTAAGACGCGTACGCAATAGGGCACGGCCCAATTAATGTTATTCCGTATAACAAAAGGATGAGCAACCTAACAATTAACTCAAAGTACGTAAGAGGTATTGCAAACCCAGTACCGGGAGAATAACCCACAAGATATTCAGGCAAGACTATCCTATTAAACACATCTATTATGATATAAAGGATAGCAATAATAACATTTGTACAACTGAAGTGTTAAAAATGTTACAAAATTTGTCCAAGTATAAAACACCGCTACAAAAAGGCCACATACGGCCGCGGTATATAAGAAGCACAGTCACAGGCTCAACCAGCTAGGGGAAGCACCGTGACAAACCCAACCAAAATAGAAGAACATAGTTACAAGATCAAGGAGTAGTGCCTAACTCCTCCTTTTCAAATTCAACCTCAACCATGCCGGCAGCACTACCTTCACCCTTACCTTGTTTTTCCTCTTCAACGTTTAGCTGCACATTTTCCTCATTTTCCTCATCCGCTATGATATAATCGTCTACACTAACTGATGAAACAATACTTGCAGAAGCGAACATAGTAGACAAAGCGGTTGTGGTAGCAACAGCAGCCGGCAATACATCAGAAGTGCCAGCGATACTTGTCAAATTTTGGACAGACAAAGGCTTAACTAAAGGAACATAAACACCAGTAAGTACGGACCGATGCTCCGCAATATTTTTCTTGATCCGCTCAACTTTGTCATGAGAGACACTTAGAGCAAATAAAAGAGAAGTTGAGCTAAGGACCGCTTGATCTTCTGACAGGTGAATAGGAACCATAAGTTGGTCCACGTCAGGTTGTAGGTCACTCATCCCAGGAGCATCAACAAGCGGGCTTTCCAAGCGAAGTAGGTTCATAATAGTTTCAACACTCGCATCTTTGTGAGATTTTAGTTCGGCAAGCAAGGAAAAGTCCAATGAACGAAGCTCTTGCAAAGCGGCATTATAATCCTCTTCCGCAAAAGGATTATAAGCGACAAGGTCTTCCAAACTTCTACCATGCGCCTCATGCTCAATACCAGCCGCAAGGCCATCTTGCATCCCCTTCTCAATAGCTCGACTGATGGCCGCTCCTAAAGCCGAAAGATGCTCAGAAGAATTCAAACACTTAGTAAGAAAAAGCTTGAGACCATGAGTCAATAGCCATCTCCGGCCGGCAATAGTCGTGAGCAAGTGAGGGTAGAATTTCTCTTCAAAATGCAAAGTCATCTCTGACAGATCAACCTCCAGCTTAGCCAACTTATCACTAACCATACGCATCTGGACATCTTGAAACTCCTCAAACTGTTCCTTTAGATGCTCATATGTCAGAATTTGGTCGCGGAGACTGGAGCATGTAACTTCCAGAGCATGCACCTGCAAGTAGCCAAGAATATAAAAACAAAATAAAATAGGGAAAATGTACCATATACACAAGTTCTAATAAGTATACCTGATCAGCAAGCTTATCATTATGTAATTTAACAGCCGTGACCAAAGCATCTGAATCAGCAACCTCCTGCTCCCTGACTTTCACCGTAGCAGCAAGATCTGATACTCTCACATCCAACACACTTTTCTCCCTCTCAAGAGTAACACTGCGCTCCTTCAAAGACTCCACCTCATCATGGAGATATTTCTCAATAGCCTCAAATTTAGAAGCTTCAGCACAGAGACGGATGACCTCCGCGGCTTCAGCTTCCTTCACAAGCAGCTGCGCTTTCAAACTGTCAACTTCTTCACCCTTATCCTTCAACAGTATATCCTTCTCCTCAACAACAACTCGCAATTTCCTTTTCTCTTTGATGTTATATTCAGCATGCATTCTCACTTCAACACTCAAAGAAACTTGGCGGGTGGCTCCAACATTGAATTCGGTAAAAAGCTGATCATGCTCTATTCTACGAATAGATGCAAAAAACTTTAGAGGGGAAAATGCATCCAACATTTCACGACAAACGTGACCATCGTCGAGACGGGACCCGTTAGTAACGCTCCACTGTAGAACATAAACCTTTTGGAGATCAAAATCGGGCTCAACAAAGGTGCGGATACCACCAATGAGAAAATCACTACCAAAAGCATTTGAGAAGCCACCTGGAGTAGGGTCAGTCTCGCCAACCGAGGATAAACCAGCACCAAACAAAGAAGGTTTAACAGATGTCTCTTTAGCAGTTGCAACAGCATCAACCGTCGCATTCACGACAGTCGCAATAATTGGAGTAGAAGACCTGACAATAGAGTCAACTTCAGCTTTCGCAATATTAGCACCAGAATGATGGGAAGAGTCTGAAGAGATAACGAACCTTTGCAGAGCACTAATGGTTCAGAGGTTAGGACCAGTCACAAAGTCAGCAGGATTTTTGTTTTCACGCTCTGGTGTAAAAGACACGGGGGAGGTAACAAAGGGTAAGGTCGGAATGGGCTCACCCCTAACCTCAACATTCAATACGGCCCCAGCAAGCAACATTTGAACCGCGGACCTGGGTTTGCCAGCTACGAAAGGCCCACTCGGATCTCCATAATCCTCTCTTAATTTCTTAGGAGGATGAGAAGTTCCGCTAGCATCAACAACAACAGTCTTCCTTTTCTTTCGACGCATTGGTTGTAACGGAGCCACATCCTCAACAATTATGTCAGCGGCCACAATAACCGGCTGAATATCAACATCTTGCCCACCACCAGCGGAGTCACCCTGCTCCACCTGCTCACCACCATCCCTCTCGCCAAAAAGTTTCTCAAGACTAGCCTCCAATTCACCAGAGGTACAAGCGGGTGCAACCGGTAGGAGCGAAACAACACGCCCTATGGTGGTCTCCAAAATTCGGGGTTCACCATCCGCACGCTATCTCTCACCAACCCTCACCTTCATAGGGTCATCGGTCCGAATAAAAGAGAGCAGATCCATTTCTACACAAAAAACATTCGATGGTCAGAAAAACATAGTCAGCAAAGGCAAAGAATGGGACAATCATAATAACAAACACCCACCCTCATCATCATCACAAAGGAACTCAGGGTAAGTGTCCACATCCAAGGTATAATAGCGGTTGATTCCCACTAAACAAAGAAATGGTTCTGGATATTTATGAAATAGAGCAGGATGTGCAATAAGGATAGCGTAATGTTTCACATTAAATTCAGAAGATTTAGGGAAAGGGTCTTTCGGCACGCCTTTGCTGGTACTCCATGGAAAAGAGGCAGGACAAGCAAAAGAATCAACCCAGAAGAAATGATCATTCCAGTTGTTTAAGGAATCTAAGGGTTTGGTGTAACAAACGACGTCATTCCGCGGACGTTTACTAAACAACATCCATCCATTGTTTTTAGAATTCCCATAAAAACAACTGAACAACCCAACCGTTAGCTCAAAGCCATGAACATGACAAAGTACCTCAAAATGAAATACTTTAGCCGCACCAATAACGTATAGTTGGGATATATGAAAATGATAATATCTGAGCACGTCAACAAGAAAGGTGGAAAGTGGTAATCGAAAATTGGCATACTCAAAGAATCTAGTATATACACATATCTTGTCGGTAGGCATTTCATGAATCGTTTGATTAGGGTTAGGTAACTGTGGATGAACTTCATCAGTAATATGGTATGTTTCACAAAAAATTTGTAGAGTCCTTTGAGTAAGAGCAGACTTTATATCCGTAATACTGCCCATAATAAAAGAAAGCAAAGATTCAGGCCTAACCTGAAAGCCTAAACGTTCTTTGAAGTAAGGCACAAAAGATGCAGATTCAAAAAGCTTCAAGATTTTTTAACAATGGCGATTTTAGTTAGAGAAGATGAAAAAAGAAACAGTGAAAGCTACACCGAGTATTTATACTCTCGGTGTAGTAAATTCAAGGTCCCTCTAGATGTACCCACGTGGCCACGATCCCCGAACTAACACTCAAGATTGAAAATAAAAGATAGTGATGACAGAAAGGCAACTGACTACAAGTCAAATCAAGAAGGAAAAGAAAGGACAAGGTGCATACACGTCATATTAACCCTACCTAACCAGGTAAAGAAAGGTCGCGGAATAAATTAAAAGGTCACGGAGCAAAGACAAATTGAGTCTAGCAATACTAACCGCACGCATCACAAAGCCGCATGCAATAAGCATACTAGACTGGGGGGGACTTGATGACGTATAGGAAGTCTAACATGACTTTGGGCCAAGCCCAAACTATTAAGATAAGGCTTTGGCCCAATTAAATAAGAAATAAGCATAACGGACCAGAACTAAGCCCATGTACTATACTGGCACCGGTCCGGAAGTATTAAGACGGACGCAGACTATCCTTAGGCCGCTTCCGCAAGGCTACTCAGCGGTCTAGCTAACGTCCGCGGAAGTTTGTTCACTGCAGCAATCACGGTTATCACGGATCCTTGCCCGACAAGGGTCCCACTTTGGCCACTAACAGATTATGCGTGAAATACTGGGAAACCCTAGTACCACTCACTATAAATAGGAGTCATCATACATTCCAAAGAGGTACACATTACTCTCTCACTCTGACACACATACCTCTTACAACATGGTCTCTTACTCTCACGCCAGTCTAATTGTGGGGTCCGTCCCTACGGACCCTAGACTAACGGTTTATCTTTATTTATGCAGGAAACCATCTAAATCACTGGATTTAGTACAAGATCCAACCCACTTACAACTTGCTGGCTCGGCCCGACAAGTGATCCAGATTCAATTCAAACCCATAACACAAATTGTACTAACAAGTAATATGAAAAAGACGAAACTCCTTATCACCTAAAGACATTTGCAACGTCAACATCCATATTTGTGGGCACTTGTAAACGCTGAGGATCGCCTACAAAACGCTTGGACATGTAAATAAACTAATATTGAAAAAACATTTAGAAAAAACAAACGTAATGCTTACGCATAACTTGTGATGGTCCAACATATTCCACCCTACGTAAACGCCTTCGTTTCAAAGCACCAAGATCCTGACCAAAGGCACCAACATCTCCAGTAGACCTTTGTTTCGGACCACCAGGATTCTCCGAAAACATATCACGCTCAAGCACATTAAGGTTCATATTCGCGGGTACCTCCAACCGTTGTCGAGCATCCCCACCACTCACAATATACTTAGGTACTAATTTTCTTTTCGTTTTCATTGCATTACGTAGTATTAAATACAACAAATTTTCAACAGCTACCTAGTATAATAGAATGGTTTGATTGGCAAACCAACCATTATAATAGAATGGTTTGATTGGCTCTGGTCGTGGTTTCCACGCTTAATGTCAACAGATAATGCCAGGACACTAGTTTTACCGCATAGTCATAGGGATTGCTAAACCCTTGGCGATTTTCGATCTGGTACGCGCGTTCCAAATCGCGGTACGGTAGCGATCTGAATCGCCGTGGATCGCGAACCGAATCGTTCCCATCATCGTTCCCAATCACACCGAATTGGCGATCCAACAATTAGCAAATCGGCGATCCAACAATTAACAAATCAGTGATTTATAGGCCTCGAAAACGCGTTTGATGGCTATGTAATACAATTGTGTGTAAATGGGAGGTTTGAAGGTTTATTATGTTTGGATGGGAAATGGGAAGTTTGAAGGTTTTTGTGTGTGAAACGTGTACTGAGTCAAGGACTTTGAAGGTTTTTGTGACTATGGTATATATAAATTATAAACCATAGTACCATACTGTTAATCATATGATTCCTTCTGAACTTTGCAATATGTTTTTTCCTTCAATTATGTTTTCCCTTCATTTATGTTTTCCCTTGATCATTAAGTATTAAATCGACTGAAATGTTTTATGTTTGTAAGCCTATTAATATTTATATATCATTGAAGTTTAATTATAAGTTATGACTTGTAAATGTGTAAAATTATATGAAACTAAACAATATTAGTATTGTGTACGCCGTACCAAAGTATTTGGTACACCGAACCGGAATATGGTACATCGAACCGAATTGAACCGAAATGAGCATACCCCCGTCGTACCAGATTTTAAGAAATAGCGAACCGCGATCCCGTACCGGAGCGATCCCCGTTCCATGTGACTATGGTTTTACCAATGGTAAACAAGCTGTTTATTTATCACTGATGTTGAATGTTTTTGTTTTGTTGCGTTGTTGTTAGGTGCCTATGTTTATTTTCCAGTGTTTCATCCAACTTTTATGGTCTAAAGAAGCGAGATGTAGCCAAGTCGACATGTGATGACCGTGATCGATCTTCTGGTGGACATCTTTTTCCAGTCACAATTTTGACAGATAGATAAGTAGAGGCATCCAATGATTTCATCAAGGTTCCTTAATACCCTTGAGACATCCTTTGCCGCCATTTTATGGCTACTAAATTTCCTTAAGAAGTATAAAATGGTTTCAAAATTTTGAGGGAATAGATTGGCGTTGTGTTCTTCTACAATGATCTTAATTTATTTGTTTTAGTGTATCACTTGTGAAGCACTGAATAATCGAAGAAACAAAAATGAAAAAATGAATGATGAAATACACAAGTCTACGTGATGTATATCTTATGATCTCATTTTTGTCTGTAATTCTTTCTTCTACAGTTCTACTTGGTAAAATACTTCAAAGACAGTTTACAACAATGTTGTTAATACTTGATTCTAAATTGATAATCTAGTGGTCTTGCTTTGTAATTCTAGCGTCTTGCTAGTTGTTTCTAATAAAGTTGCTGTTCAAAAAAAAAATTTGATAATCTAGTGGAGACCACATCAGTAAATAAGTTTCACCAAAAGAAAAAGAGATTCAATATATAAAACGTCAGAAACAATAACCTGACTCCTAACACTAGCCTAACTCGATATGTAATTCATAAAATTCATGATAAAATCTAACTCGCCTAAACTATAATAGCACCTGAATTCCATACCTTATATCATACTCTTGTGCTCCAAAAAGTCACTTGTTTTTAGCTCCACACTTAGCAATTTTGCCATTATCTTCATCCACAATTCATGTCAACGTAGATGCTATATTCTCACTATTCAAGCAAAAGTAGGGTTTCAAAGTAGGAAGTCACAGAGAATAAATACTGTGCTCCAGAAATCCCAATATAATTGAGGTGTTTTGAGTCGAGTTCAGTAGATCCGATAAGTACAGAAAGGTTCAAGTTCAAAAGACACCTTATCTAATGCATATCATATTACATTTGATGGAAATAGAATAATAAGTAAATTTAAATTATCTTATTTTCTATTCAACTGTGGGGTATTGTTGGTGTTTGAATAGAAAATGTGAGGTATTGTTGGAACATATAAAATGTTAATGGACATTAGCGACACTTTTTCTGTCACAAAACCGTTACTAATGAACCATTATATTGTAAAGTCTTGTCTAATTGCTATTGTGGCTGTTATATCTGTTGAAAAGGTGTCTTTGAGTGTACCATCGCGACTGTTTGAAGATATATCAGTTCGCGACGGTTTTTTCTGTCACTGGGGCGTCGCTAAGCGTTACTAATTGCACCTTTTTGTGAACCAATGCGACCGTTTGAAGAGGCACGAGTTCCCTTATAAATTGGGACGTCATTCCAACGACTTCTTCATAAAAAACACAGAAATACTCTCCAAATCCATCATAAAGCAATATTAGATTCGATAGATTCAAGTTTATCTTGAATTGATTGCTGTATCCTCAAAACAGTCGCACCAATTCGAGCGAAATTATGTTTTAAGACACTGCTAATTGCAGGCATCAATCACGTTATTGTAATCTTTCAATTTCTGTTATACACTTCGTATTACGATTTGTAAATTCCTATCACTTTTGTTGTTCCAGAGTATCTATCATGACGTTGCAAGAATACCAAGCCTTGAGAGCTAATTACTATTATTGGTCTGTGAAGTAGTTTATCAGACGTGGGGACAGTAAGTGAAAACTTGCGTTGAGGGAAAGTATCAACATCTATGAATGAAACATAATGAGCGTCAGAAATATTACCGAATGTGTGATACTTTACAAGTAGATGATGTTTGTGTTTCCGCTGAGTGTGGTACTCAACAATAAATTTAGAGCTATTGATTAAAGACTTCCATGTTTTCGAAACCAATCTGAATCGAATAAGTAATTTGATAGGGATATCATATGGTATGTTATCTGACATTATTAGTTCGATATACGATGCTTATTAGGGTTTTAACTCGAGATATTGCATGAAACAGAAGATTATATAATTCATTTTGACATTAGTTTATGGGCTAAATCTTTTGAATAAGAACAAGCCTTACAGCCCATTGGGCTTTATATGCTATGGATCTATTGTTGGTCCAAGTATGAGATTGGTTTGAAGAGACTATTTTGCCATTTAGTTTGGTTTTATTTCTGCTTTGTAGTTTGTACTAATTAACTCGAGAAATTGACGGGTTGGTTCAGGTTGAACTGAACAACCCGTTGAACCTGACCACTCAACCCGTCAACCTGTTAACTACTTTGCAACTCGCTGGCCTAATCAACCCATTTTACCTACACCTTTAAGTCACCGATGATGGCGATAGATTCGTTTTGTCTAAAAAATTTACTTGCCATGGATAAGATATGGGCCCATAAACACATCAAATGTAAGCAACGTCTAAGGTGTCACTTTTGGCATATTACTTTGTTGGATAAATTAACAACAGGAAGTAATTAAAGGAAAAAAGAAGAGTAAATTGCAAAAATTGTCCCTAAGGTTTAGCCAAATTGCATGTTTCGTCCCAAATAGTTTGAAAGTGCAAAAATCGTCCCTAAGGTTTAGCCAAAGTGCAAAAATCGTCCCACATAGTTGAGCCAAATTGCATGTTTCGTCCCTAAGGTTTAGCCAAATTGCATGTTTCATTGTTAACCAGGGACGATTTTTTGCAAAATAGTTTGATTTTGGGACCATCTATGCGTTTTCAAACTATTTGGGACGAAACATGCAATTTGGCTAAACCTTAGGGACGATTTTTGCAATTTACTCAAAAAAGAATAACGGTAGTAACGCCGGCAACGGCGTTGGCCGGCGTTACCCATATACTAGTTTTAATTTTCCCCCTTATTTTTAAAAAGTTACCAAACACCCCCTAACGGCTAGTTTTATTAAAAAAAAATTAAAAAAATTTACAAAACAGCCCCTAACGGCTATATTTTTAAAAAAAAATATTTCATTTTACCCCCCTCACACAACTCATTATAAATACTTCAATACCTCTATATTATTTTCTCACAAAAAAAACATACATTTACAACAAAAAACACTACAAACTCTTTCACAATGAATCAAAATCGAACCGTTTTTGATATCGATGAGGAAACCGACGCATTCTATTTACAAAAAGCTGTCGAGTATCACGAATGGCTAATACAACAAGAAGCTCAACCACGATTGACCCGTACACCGATCTTCCGTGACCGTGAAGATGCCGAAAGACGTCTACGTGCTGATTATTTTGATGATCATTGTAAGTATCCGTTATACTATTTTCGGAGAAGATTTCGTATGAGCCGTAAACTTTTTCTAAAAATTGTCAATGGCATTTCAAGTTATACGGCCGATCCTCTCCCACAACATTTTCATTTCTTCAAATCTCGACTCGATTGTACGGGTCGAATGAGTATTAGTGCTCTTATGAAGTGCACAGCTGCCATACGCCAAATGGCATACGGCAGCACACCCGACGCGTTTGATGAATATTTGCAAATGAGTGAGCATACTGCACGAGATGCTCTATTTTTCTTTAATATGTGCATCATAGAATTGTATATGCCGAAGTATTTAAGAAAGCCAACACTTGAAGACGTTGTAAAAATACAACAAAAGCATAACAATGTTCATGGTTTTCCGGGAATGCTTGGAAGTATTGATTGTATGCACTGGGAATGGAAAAATTGTCCAGTGTCATGGCAAGGTCAATACGGTAGGGGTGATAAAAAATACCCTACTATAATGCTTGAAGCTGTAGCTTCGCAAGATCTGTGGATTTGGCATGCGTTTTATGGGATGGCGGGTGCGAATAACGATATTAATGTTTTAGATAATTCTCCGTTATTCGACGACCTATTAGATGACTTAGCCCATGTGGTTCCGTATGTGGTAAACGGAGTTGAGTATCGTAATGGGTATTACTTGGCCGATGGAATTTACCCAGAGTGGGCAAGTTTCGTCAAATCATTCACGGTTGCAACTGATCCGAAGCATACGTACTTTAAACAGCGTCAAGAAAGTGCACGGAAAGATGTCGAACGTGCTTTCGGTGTTCTCCAAGGACGTTGGGGACTTATTCAACAACCGGCCCGTGCATACGAAGTCAACACATTACGTAGAATCATGTATGCTGGCATCATAATGCATAACATGATTTTAGAAGATCAAAATATGTCGGTAGTTGACATGAAACATGTGTATTCTAATCCTGCAAGGTCAATGCAAACAGTGTGGATCGATCGATGTGAAACCCAACGTCGTAAAGTAAAAGAATTAAGAGACAAAGATACGCATATTAGTCTCCAACAAAACCTTATGAACCATATTTGGCGCGAAGTTAAAGAAGCATTAGAAGAAGATTAGTCACCGGGGCGTATTTTTTTTTTTTTTAATTTCGGAATTTTTTTTTTAATGTGTGTTTTTTTAGTTTTGTAATGTGTATTTGAATTTTATGAATGAAATGGTTAGTTTGTTAAAATGATGAAATAATTGTTTAGAGGGTTTTATGAAAATAAAGAAATGAATGGCGTTATTTGGTGTTATGATTAGATAAGTGGTGTTGATGTTGGTGTTATGCTGATGTGGCGCTGACGTGACAGTCAAAAAATGGTGTTATGGTGTTATGACACATGTTCTCTAAAAGCCTGCCTGCAAGAAACATGGGAAACCAATAAACAGTAGTAATCAAAGCCCATTTTCGACCTGTGTTCATTGACTCCGTACTTATATTTGTAACAAGTTTCTTAAAATCAAGTTATTCTTGAGATCAAAAGTGTGCACCAGTTGGTTCGTTTCGGGTTTTTACGTGAACTGAATCCAAACTGCAAAACATCCTGATTTAGCTAAACTCGAACAGTTTGGTTTCGGTTTCTCAGTTTTTATATTTTTTGGTTTTATGAGGTTTAGGCGTTTCAGCTCGTCAAACTACAAAAGCAATCACAAGTTTAGCGCAACAATTGTGAGACTAACTGGATTAATTTATAGCCCAATTCTAAAAGTTGTTGATTAAATTTAATCAAATAAAAGCAAACATGTGATTATGCTATATGTTCTTGGTAATATATAAAATATAATAGCTTTTAACTTGAAACTTAGTATTTTTACATATAAAGAAAATATTATATGAAATAAATATACTTCAGACAAATAATAGACAAAAGAAAAAAGATAAAGAGAATGGACCCAAAAGTTCAAAGGGAAGCTTAGATGAAGCTATACAAGCAAGGTACAAGATTCATACACACTTTATTCCAAATTGAGAGTTTATATCAGGTTTTAGCATGCCTATTTTTCAGCAATCACAACTCAAAATCCAGTTACTCTAAGAACTTCACTATTTTCGTGAATGGCTACTCCAAGGATTCGACATGCTAGAGGTGACCGGCATATGTTCTCGTCCGCAGATGACAATGCCATGATGAAACACATACTTGCTACTCATGCACCCGATGGCACATATCTTGATGTCATACCACTTCTTCAAATCATTGAGGACATTATGAATAGGGCCAATCCGGACCCTAGCCATCAAGTACATTAATCGCTTTAATTTAGTACTTAATTTGTTGATCGATTTATATACTAAAAATTGTTGATTTGTACGATTTGTAGGGTAATCAAGCGGAACTGGATGCTATTGTGGAGGGTGTGATTTATAACGATCTCAATGAGATGCTTGAAGTCATGGCGCTCACAATCAATAAGGTTTCATGTGAGGTAAAAGTTTAGCTCGGGTTAAGTATATTTTTAAGATCAGTCTTTTGAAAGTTTGAAACTTTAACGTCTAAAACTATATGATAGATTTCTTGCAAGAGTGTTGGAGGTCAAGACGCGCACTCAACCACTACGGGGATTTTCAACATGCTTTCCAATTACGGTTGGGATGCAAAAGCTGTTATTACTTTAGCCGCATTTGCAGTGAATTACGGCGAGTTTTGGTTGGTGGCTCAGCTTTACACTCGCAACCCACTTGCCAAATCACTAGCCCACCTAAAGCAATTGCCTGATGTACTAGAGCATGGTGACGCTCTCAAACCAAGGTTTGAGGCTGTCTTTAATCTCATCAAGGCAATGCTCGACCTCACTCATTGCATCGTTAGATTTAAGGAGCTCCCAGAGCAATATATTAGCCCCGAGACACCAGAACTAGTGACGGCAACAGCTCATGTTCCTACCGCAGTTTATTGGATCATTAGAAGCATTGTGGCGTGTGCATCAATACTTATTAACCTCATTGGAATGGGACATGAGTATGTTATTTTCTTATGCATTACCAAGAACTTGTTGTTTCATGAATTAGTAAGTCATATTACTTTCATTAACTTGTCAATGCATATGACCATGTTTTTTTTTCTTTTCAAATAGGCATGTCACGACGACTACGGAAGCTTGGGAGCTATCAAGTTTGGCTCACAAAATTAGCAATATCCATGACCACCTTAGGCATCAATTAGATCTCTGCAATCATCATATCAGTAAGATTGAGAATATTAGTAAATATAATCATTTGTTCCATTTAGATGTGCATAAACTAATCACCAATTCACAATTCTGAAACTAATAATTAGATGAGAAGAAGCAGATTGAAGCGTACCTAACGATTCTTCGCATCATGGACATGGCACATCTCGATAACATGAAGACTCTAAGGCATTTGATTTACTTGAAGGATGATCAGCCACCATTGTATGAGAGCACTACAAAGACTCGGGTAGGTGTTCATTGTTCAATTGCATTATTTTTATCAAACTTATCATGACTAAAAATTGAGCTAAATAATATTTCCGTACATGATTAGGTTGGCATTGAGATACTAAAGAAGAAAATTGTGTTGCTACTCATATCCGACCTTGACTTACCTCCAGAAGAGCTATCGGTTCTTGACCAAATGTATAGGGAGGCAAGGCAAAATCCAACAAGGCCCGAGAGCCAATATGAGGTCGTATGGATCCCGGTGGTGCCAAATCTCAGGACAACTCCATGGACCGAAGAAAACCAAACCAAATTTGAGGCATTGAGAAACATGATGCCATGGTATTCAGTGTTTCACCCCTCGTTACTTGAACCAGCAGTGATCAAGTACATCAAGGAGGTGTGGCAATTTAACTCTAAACCATTGCTCGTGGTGATGGATCCTCAAGGGAGGATCGTCAACACCAACGCGCTACATATGATGTGGATTTGGGGAAGTCTCGCTTTCCCATTCACGAGCTTGAGGGAAGAATCCCTGTGGCGTGAAGAAACTTGGAGAATCGAGCTCCTAGCTGATTCCATTGAGCCAATGATTTTTAATTGGGTATGGCGCGTCTCACTTGATTACTTTAAATTTCAAAATTTCATTTTTTAGAGTCTCATTTTCATTTTTTGCTTTTCAAGATCGCCGAAGGAAAGTACATATGTTTGTACGGAGGAGAGGACATGGAATGGATACGAAAGTTTACAAAGACGGCACAAGGCGTGGCGCGCGCAGCCAATATTCCACTCGAGATGTTATACGTTGGAAAAAGTAACCCAAGAGAAAAAGTACGAAAAAACAATGATACAATCCGAGAGGAGAATCTTAGCTATGTTCTCCCGGACTTAACCTTAATATGGTTCTTTTGGGTTCGACTCGAAAGCATGCTCCACTCAAAATTACAACATGGGAAGTCATTCGACGAAGACCCTATTCTAAGGGAAATCAATGTGATGCTCACATACGATGGCAATGATCAAGGGTGGGCTGTGATATGTCGTGGCTCAAACGACTGGATGAGGCGTAGTGATGGTGAAACTATCTTAAATAGTCTTACTAACTACAAAGAGTGGCAAGGTGACGCGCAAGATACAGGTTTTCTACCCGCGTTAAATAAGCATCTTGAGGCACATCGGCCACCTCATCATTGCAACCGGCTCATTCTGCCAGGAACGACCGGAAGTGTGCCCGAAAGAGTTATTTGCGCCGAATGTGGCAAGTCTATGGAGAAGTTTTTCTTGTACCGATGTTGCACTGACTAAACTTATGTTATACCTTAAGACTATATATATGTTGTAACTTAGTGTATCTCTTGTTGATTTATTATGTTTGTGACTAATCGCATTGTAACAAATTATATTCGAATAAATAATGGTTGTTGTGGTTTGAGTTTTAGCTTGTCATGGTCATGATTTATATCCTAATTTCCTAAATTTAAACTTATAATCAACAATAACTACAAAAGATATTGCCAATTAGTGACACTAGATAAAGTGTCACTCAAAATTAAAAAAGTGTCGTTGAAAGTAAATAAGTAAAAGTCAACTAGGTACAAGTTAATAAGTATTACAAAAAAGTGTAAACTAAGTAGTAAAACCACGAGATAAATTTTTTTGCTTTTTAAAACACATTTTTTTTGCAAAAACTGTTATTAAATCTCAAAACCGTAAGCCTTTACTTACACTTATTATAAAAATTAGTTAATTTTTTTTTTGTCACCAAAGCTTTAGTCATTATATGTCTATTTTCCAAGAGAGAGATGATTTGCACGCTCTCATATTTGATTCGGACACTTCAACTTTTGCATCAAACAGTTGTACTGCAAATGTAAACTGCTTAAACTGTTTGTACGTTGAGTGTCCAATCACTTTTATGAGTGTGTCAATCAATTCCCTTTACTAAATAACAACCACAACAAACTCAATTCCGTCGGACCAGGAGATCTGAATTATAAACTGATCTTATCTTTACCGTCAGAATAAACCTGAAAGTAGTAAAGAGACTCTTTCATGTGTCTATTTTCTTAAACGAGATGAAATTTTTTTATTTGCGTAAAAGATTGCACTTTATACTTTATATATCAATCTCGAAAGTGAGTTATTAATTGTGATGCTTAACTGGTATATTTAATTATATGCTTAAATTTATGTGTCATGATAATGTTTGAGACAAGAAAAGGACTCATTTCTTCACAAACCTAATAATCTACCGTCACATCTATTAGCCACATAATTAGTCTTTTTTTTAGACATCGCAATCATTTTCCTTAATTTATACCGACGGTAAAAAGTAGAAAACAAGTGAAGGAAATATAAAAGTTTACAAACGAAACAAACTTAAATTTAGGATATGTAAATTAAACGTTTAAATATAGCAAGTCAGCCCCTATAGCTCAGTGGTAGAGCGCCAGTCTTGTAAACTGGAGGTCTGTAAATTTTATTCGTACTTATTTTTTTTATGTTTATGATTATTATATAATTTAAAAAAAATGACAATATGTGTTTTTGAACATTATCGGTACTTTATAAATAATACGAAATGGAAAAAGAAATACACACTTGATGGCATAGTGACAAAAACTAAAATGTACTTGTTTTAGTTAAATACTACAACTAGCTTTTTATAAGGAAAAAATGAACAAATATTGAAATATATACATTATATGTCAATAATAGTGGCGTTTGTGGTTCTCAAGAAACACAACTTGAAATAATAAAAGACAAGGTTTTATTTGGGCTCTACATCTTCAAAATTTTTGGCCAAGAATGATTTAATAATAAAGCCGATTAAATGATTTATAATTGGATATAGTATATACATCTAAATTGATTCAATATTAACCACCCATTACCTTAAAATTTATCCGGTCAATAATTATATACATGTATACACATATTATTTTCGAAAAAAACATATTTAAATGAGAAAATAGCTTAAATGAGCAATACGTTAAGCGTTCAGATAACTAATTTGCATTATATGTTGTAAACGGTGACACTTTATATATAATATTTCTTTTCGAAAGTCTTCATTATATAATTATATCCAAAACTTTCAAAAATTTAAAAAATTTAAATCCGACCTTAAGAGCATCTCTTATGGTAAACTTTTTTAAAGATTTTTAGTTGTATTATGTCATTAATTTATAAACTTTTTTGTTTTATAAACCTATTCCCACTATGTATAAACTTTATAAAGCTTTATAAACATCATACATAATTCAAATGCACTTAATTATGAAGGGGTTTAGTATTGTAAACCTTTTTATGCCACACAAGCATAAATTGGTTTCTCACTATGATTTACAAGTTCTTAGATCTCTTCATATTTTTATAAACTTTTTAATAAACTACTAATGGATGCCCTAATAACCATATATACAACTTTATTATAATTTAATACAAACTAGCCATTTCAAAATGGTTAAAAGCTTTATGATAATGCATGAATGCAAGTACATTCCAACCAGCAAAAAAGTATTACATGTTTGACTATATGTGTTGGGAATTATTATCTAGTTAACCAAGTAGCTATGAGTACGCAGCGGATAGGACCTAGTAATAGCATATGGTTAACAGAAAATAAAAGGTAAATAGAAACACGTACCTTTTAGCCAATTGATCAAGAAAACGAATTAAGCGACTAAAACAATCGCCTCTACGGTTGCTCACACAATCACGTCAACCGAATGTATTAAGCTTGTCTAGGCTTAACTTCACAACCAACACCTCATATATAATATCGAATACCAAACGCACCTTATGAGCTTGTACCCGAAATAGAAACCACCGAATTAGGGTTTAGTTGAAACCCTAATTTAACCGAAATTCCTAGCCCGAAAACCCAAGTTAGGGTTTGATGTTCGAACCAGGAAACAAACAACAATGTCAAGCCAGTAGATGATTAGAACCGAAACAAAAACCTTGTTTTCGATTAGGACTTAGAACCGAAACCCTTGACAACCTTAGAGAAGGGCCAGGCTATTTCGAAAGAAAAGAGATATAGAAAACCAAAAACTTAGAAGAGGTTTTTGGTTTTTAGGCATGTGGAATGAGGGTGGAGGGTGAGGGGTATTTATACTCCTCAAGCCCTAGTATGGATAAACTAGAAAACCAAGCCCTAGTCTATCACAAACTTCCCACTTCCTCATTATACCAAAACCGGCCATATATGCCTTGGCATATTGCAAAACGAACCTGGACATTTAACATGTATATTCCATTCGTTTCTAGATTATCAAGACATAACGGGTTTATGTCTTAATGCGTTTAAGTCCTTGTGGTTTTGTTTGTGAAGTGTAAACACATTCTCCGTGTATTAACGTGTGTGCCCCCAATAGGCTCACATATTCGTAATGTACAAGTGATATTCGACTACCATAATCCAACAACTCCCACTTGGGAGTCGGAGTAGCACCTAACACTTATACCTATAATTGGCAAAGTCTAGCAACCCACACAATTATTTTTACATTAGGAGTATTATGAGATAAGAGTTTCAAAAACAATCTCAGTTATTTAATGGTTATAAATTTCTTGCTTTA
>BQNB010081751.1:0-29533 GCA_026074375.1 Tanacetum coccineum
ATTTATAGAATGGCCATGGAGACGTGATGGGAGTTAATTTTTGTTGCGGGTTTTTTGGCACGAGACGGTGGACTTAGTAATCTTGGCATTCCCGTATCACTTTCCTTGCGTCTTTATGTATGGTTGGCTAGTAATACCCCGTTCGTATAGCTTTGGCTACCACGGAACTTGGCCCAGCGTGCATACCACAGGACCCTTCATGGATTTCTCTCATAACATAGTTTGCTTGTAGTGGTCTGACACATCATAGCCATGGCTTAAGGAATATTTTTTGTACAGAACTCCATTGATTACAGCGTACCACCTTGATTTGAGCCGTACCGCCCTTGCCTTCTTCTTTTCTGCATGGAGTGTTTCTTCCGTGAGGTATAGATAAATTGGAGTCATCCAAGTATTTCCTTCTTCCTCCACGACTGTTAACACTTCTGCTTCATTTATAGATTTTCTTTAAGTACTTTCACCAGAACTTGTTTGGTCAGGTGAGCAAAGCTGGTGGACGCAATCTTACTTAGTGTGTCAGCCTTCTTGTTTTTGCCCCTGGGCACTTGCTTTATTGAGAACTTCTTGAAACTGCTGGCGAGCGTTGTTACTTTCTCTAGGTATTGAATCATACCTGGTTCTTTAGCTATGTAGGACCCGTTGACTTGATTAGCCACCAGGTGGGAATCTACATGTGTGTGAAGGTTTTTTTTATCCCCATTTGCTTTGCGATTCTAAGACCGGCTATCAGAGCCTCATACTCAGCTTCATTATTGGTCACACTGAACTTGACTCTCAGAGCGTAAGTAAATTCTGTTCCTTTTGGGTTTGTAAGTATTAGCCCGGCTCTGGAACCATCTACACAGGATGATCCGTCCGTGAACAGTGTCTACGAGTCCTGAAGCTCTTCCTCAACTTCTATAGGTGCGGCTGGGGAATCATCTTTTGGCCGCTCTATTATAAAGTCTGCTAAGATCTGTCCTTTGATTAATACTCTTGGCCTAAAGTGTATGTCATACTCCCCCAGCTCTATGCTCCATTTCTGCAATTTTATTGTGCTTTATGGTTTTGACAGCACCTGCTTGATTGGCTAGTCTGTGATAACAACAATTGGATGTGCTTGCAAATATCTTTTAGCCGTTTACTAGCGTGTATTAAAGCTAGTACTAAATTTTCCGCTGGTGTGTAATTTATTTTTGGACCTTGTAATGCCGCTGCCAGATACACAATAAGTTCTCCCTTTTCCATAGGTGCGGTTAGTGTGGACATCTCTACTATTAACTTTTTTATTTGTTTGAATGCGGTTTCTGCTTACATAGTCCACTGAAAGTCAATTTTCTTTGTGCATTTATTTAAGGTTTTAAATAATGATGGCGACTTTTCTGCTAACTTGGCTAGGAATATGTTTAGGCTTGCTAACTTTCCATTCAGCCTTTGCACGTCTTTTAAACATTTTGGGGAAGGTAGGCTTAAAACTGATTCTACCTTATCCGGACATACTTTTATCCCTTTGGTGTTTACCATGTATCCCAGGAACATGCCCTTTTCCACCCCGAATTTGTATTTCTTAGGATTTAGATTCATGTTTATTTTCCTTGGGGTCTTTTATGTTTCTTCGATGTCCCTTATTATTTCTTGTTCCGTGCAGCTCTTGATTACCAGATCGTCCACGTATACCTCCAAGTTTTTGCCAATTTGCTTCTGGAATGCTTTGTCTACCAAACGTTGGTAGGTTGCTCCAACATTCTTCAAACCAAAAGGCATTTTTTAGTAGCAAAATATCCCCTGGCTGGTGATGAATGTTGTTTTTTCTTCATCCTCCTTTGCCATTTTTATTTGGTGATATCCTTTGTACGCATCTAGGAAGCACTTGAAGGGATATCCGTAGAGGGATTCCACCTTCCAATCTATATCTGGGAACGGATAACCATCTTTAAGACATGTCTTGTTCAGGTGTTTAAAGTCCACACACATCCTCTAGCTGTTATCATGCCAAACAGCTATGGTAATGAACTTCCTTCATGATGCCGGCTTCCACAAGTCCTTTCACTTCCTCTTGTATTGCCTTGTTTCTTTCTGGTGCTTGGCTTCTTTTCTTTTGTCTGACTGGAGGACACCCTTCAGAAACGTTCAGCCGATGCTCCATTATATACCACGGAACCCCTGCCATGTCCGCTGGTTTCTAGGAGAATATGTCTAGGTTGCGCCTAAGTAAGCCGTACAACTCTTTTCGTCCATCCTCCGTTAGAGTGTAACCTATTGCTACTGTTTGCTCTGGGTATTCCGGTGGATTGTCACTTTGATTCTTTCCTCTACGATTTTGGTATTGGCGAAAGGTTGTAATTTCGGTCCTGACACCATTGTGCATTCAAGTGGGATAATCTTACTGCTTCGCAGTGTGATTATTCCTCCTGGGAATGGGAATTTTAACATTCCATGAGCTGTTGACGGGACTGCCTGAATTTTTCTTACTCTTGGCCTCCCCATGATCCTATTGTATGGAGATAGTGATCTTACCACCACAAAGTTCATCCATGTAGAATTTGAATGTTCTGTGTCACCTATTTTTACCGATAGTGATATTTGTCCTATTGGCCATATGATTTCTTCGGTGAAACCAATGAGGGTGCGGTGGCTGGAATCATTTGTCTTTTCACCTCTGAACGGAGCCTACTGAAGTGTTTGTATAGTATTTCTGAAGCCGACCATCCATCTATGTATATGCGATGTGTGAAGTGACCTCCTATCTCTGCTTCGATAATCATGAGGCCTTCCATTCCGTCCTCATCGCCTATGGGTGGGAATGAGATTTCTGGATTGGGGGAGAAGCTTTATGTAACCCTTTGCCTGGCTACCCTTTGCCAGGGTTGGACCAATAGGATTGCCAAAGCTTTGTCCTTTTCGGACGCTTCTCCCTTTTTTGCTACTTTCGACTGGTCTTTTCCGCTGCCTTGTTTTAGTTCCTTGATTGCGTGCGGTAACTTTCCAACCTTAATTAATTCTTCAATTTGTCTTTTTCGATGCATGAATTCATCAATGTTATGCCCTACTTCTTTTTTCTACTGGCGCTGACATTGGTGGTAGAGTTTTAAACTTGCCCTTATCTAGAGCCAATATTTCCTTTGTGGATTTTATGAGGAGTGTGAACTTGTCACGTCTTTGTTCTAACCTTTGCTGGTTCCTGAAGTCTCCCTTTTTGTCGAAATTTTGTTTTCGTTCGGTTTCATGCTGCTTCCATACCGGATTGGTTTTCTTCCATACCTGGTTGGAAGCCGCTACCTCCCCTCTGAGGAACGTTGTGGTTGCCATCATCATTTCATCCACTGATTTTGAAATGTTATTATGTAGACGTTTAATCAGTTCGGGGTTAGTGATTCTGTGCATGAAGCCTGAGATTCTCATGCTTCCAGGGCTCCCTTGACATGCCTACTTTCAAACTTCAATCTTTGCACAAAATCCTCTGTGGATTCCCCTTCCCTTTATTGAATATGATGAATCTCTATAGGTCTTTGATACACTTCTTTTGTGGGAGGAAGTTCGCTAGGAATGCTTTTTTAGGTCATCGTAGCCATCCACGAATTTTGGAGGTAGGTCATCGAACCATACCCTAGTGGACCCAGTGAGCGTGAAGTTAAACATGTGACACCATAGCGTTCCACTTTTGCAGCCGCTTAGAAAATGTTCAAATGGTCCTCCGGGTCTTCGCTCCTGTTGTAACAATTTGCTTTTTCACGTCATTTTACGTTGATAAATATTCAACTATTTACTTTAAACTTTTGCGCGGTTGCTTTTAATTTTCATCGTTTAGTTAAATCGCGTAAACTAAAAATAATCATTCAACATAAACGGACATCAAACAAATAAAAGTTTACGTCAAGCAAGTGTTATATAATTATAACGAGGATAATTTATAACTTTTCATGTTTTATTTTTATTGGTTATGTAAAACGTCTACGTTTCGCAATAAAATACATTTAGGCATACCCGAAAGTACCTATACCTATCTATACTCAAACAAATACCCACTATTATACCGAATACCCAAAAGTAAATCATTTTCTCACTTGTTACCAGCCTTAGGCTGGTTATACAACATACACACAACAAATAAATACTAAACTTCGACTAGTGTCACTTCTACTTTCTTATAACCTTACACAAGTACCCTTACAACACCACTTCTCCATAAATTAGCAAATCACCATGTCCTCTCCCACCTAGGGAGGAGGAGAGAACCTTACACCTTGTAGCCTAAACCACCTCCTAGACATGGTATCACTAAGGTTGTTTCTAATACCTCTTGGCTATAAATAGAAAGTCCTAGGCAAGTCTTGCACTCTTTACATTTACAAGTAAACAAAACCCACAAACTCTCTCTTTTACACCCTTAAACCCACGGCTCAAATAACATAATAGGGTTTCCATAGTTTGATTTCTATCATGGTTATAATCATACAAGTGTTCTTAGGTATAATATCTAAGGTGTATCAAGGTGGTTTGGAAGCTTGGTTGTTGATTATACAAGGGTTTATATCAAGGAGAAATTAGGGTTTTCTAGTTGGAATTAGGGTTTTCTTGCAAGTATTTAGGGTTAAATACTTGGGTTTGATTGTGCATCATCTTCTTACATCTTCATTGATGTCTAAACATAACCATAATCTTTCTAATTATTCAATTTCATATTTTATATCATGTTATATTTGTTAATCGTGGATTTATAAAATATGATAAGCTTGATCTTGAGTTCGAATTTATATATATCTATGATGAATGATGTTTAAAATGCAAGAACACACTTTATATAAGTGTTGGATAATTTATAGATTTGGTTTAGAAATTTATTTGTTAAAAGTTTAATTATAAAGTTTATATACAAATTATTATGAAGACATTGTAGTTGGACAAGAATGATGGACATGATCTTGAGGACCAAAAATATGTAAGACATATGGTACAAATTAGTTTAGAGGACTTGTACAAATTAATCAAGTTTTAATTTATAAAACTAATTATAAATTATATATATATAAATGCAAACTGTTTTGAGCTTACTGTTGGAATTCAAATTTTTTTAAATGTAAAACCTGCTGAGTTAAATAGTAGTCATTTTGAGGATTCTGTGCATATAAAGAACTTGAAAACCAAGCTATAACGAAGAAGTTATGAATTTTACGAGTTTATGATAATTAAATATATAAAAGTGTTTTTATAGAAATAGTTTTATAAAAACTGACACTGATTCGAAACTGAGAAAGTATTATAAATAATTTATTATGATAGACCATCTCAGTAGGAAACCGTGCATATAAAGAACTTTAAAAACAGAATTAAAATGAAGGAGTTGCGGGTTTTGAAAGATTTAAGTTTATAAAAATACTTTTATAAACACATTTTGAATTTACTGTTTCAACTCAGATTTTTATAAAAACAGTGAGTATTTTATTTGAAAAGATTATTTCTTCACGATTTCATACATATAAAGAACACGCGAAACAGAGATAAAATGAGCATGTTATGAGTTTTCAAAGATTTCGGATAAATAGAAATTACAAAAACTAATTAATTTTTATAAATAATTTTCTGTAATTTTTGTAAAAATATGACATTTTGATAGAAATATAAAAAGTGGTTTATGAGTATTTTCGAGTCCGTTTGAACTATAAAAACGTTAAGAAATATTGTCGTATCATATATATAATATTTATATACGTTTTTAACTTTATAAATATTATTTCATAAAACAATTAAACCATTTATATAATATCATTACATAAACAATGAAAATACTAAATCGAGTATTATTAACAAATAATCAATTGTTGGACAACAATAATATTTTCCTTGGATACGAATACATGGGACTTTAATTATACAAGTGTGACTTTTAAACATTGTTTCACTTTTTAAATTAAAAAAAACTAGTAGGTGGTGATATAACTCTATAACTTATGTGTTGTATTTGTATTAAAAGACATTTTACTTTTACGACCTATAATTAAGTAGGGTGCATATACTGATAGTATACGACGGATACTTTGTTGATTTTTCGATAATCCCTACTTTCACTAGAGGTGAGTTTATAGCCCCGCTTTCACTTGTTTTACATTTACTTTACAAATCTCGGGGGAGAATACATGTGTTACAACGTGTTTAACTTATCCATTACAATTTACTTTTCTACATACTTGTTTACATACTATATTTCGTAACTCATTTATATACTCGGATACATGAACGTTTACAAACTCATTACATGATTGATTTCAAACTCATTTTCATATCTCACGGTGAGATACAATACTTGTTTTTACTTATGGACGCAACAACTTTACTTTTACTCGAATGATTACGGATTAGCTTAAGTGGATTGAACTGTTAATTACTCGGAGGGTAAACGCGATTGTTATAAAATAGATCTATTTGGGGATTGACAATCCCCGTTCGGGTGAGTAGCTCTCACTAGTTCGAGATCGAACTAACGAACTTATACCATATCGGAGCACGGTTGATTGATGTCTACAGGGCCAACAACTACATACTGGAACTCTTATTGTGCCTTGAATAAAGTGGCATACTTTTAAGTCTACGCCTCAGTTTCATGAACTTAGAGTAATCGTAATCACTCCTTACAATACATACTTGAAACATTTTGTGATATTGTGCTCATTACAATACATACTTGAAACATTTTGTGATATTGTGCTCATTACAATACATACTTGAAACATTTTGTGATATTGTGCTCATTACAATACATACTTGAAACATTTTGTGATATTGTGCTCATTACAATACATACTTGAAACATTTTGTGATATTGTGCTCATTACAATACATACTTGAAACATTTCGTGATATTGTGCTCATTACAATACATACTTGAAACATTTTTGTATGGTTTGTGTTTGCACTCATTTTAAGAAAACCTATATATTTGAGTTTATGCGTTGCAAGTCTTGTATGGGCCGGACTTGTAACACAGTAAATTTTTATATATAGTTTTTGTGATTTACATTTACATTTACCAAAATCTATGAACTCACCAAGTTTATGTTGACACTTTTAAGCATGTTTTTCTTAGGTGAATTAGATGCTTGACATAACTGATGTGCATTGGAGTCCAAACTTTACAAGATTTCATTTCAAACGACACATTTAGAGGCCATTCTCTCATAGCTTGTGCAAAGGTACTCATGAAGTAACGCTCCCGGACCCTTATTCCGCTATGACCCATTTTGAGGGTGTTACACCCGTCATATGTTTTGTCGTTACTTGGCATCAGGGTCTTTTTTAGGAAGTCAAAGTAACGGATACGGGGTGTAAAGGGATCCATTTCTTCGCACACCCATAGTTGGGATAGTTCGTCTTCCTCAATGCTTGACTTTTGTTTTTTCGATATTGACTTCCAGTGTCATCCTCTGCTATCTTCACTTTCTGAGAACGCTTCCGTTCTCTGTGAAGACGTCCCTTCGTGGTAACTCTTTCTGGGAATGGGTTCCGTTTTTCTTGAACGGGAACTTTGGTAACGACTTTTTGCTTCCCTTTGGTTGTTCTAGTGTCGTTATGTTTTGGAGTCACTCGAGCGTGCGGACATACTTCTTCCTTTACCTCCCAGCCTATTGAATACGCCTTTTTCCTTTCTTCCCAACCTTGTAAACACCGCTTCTCTTTCGGAATCCCTATGTCCAGGTGATTCTGACCCGTCACGTCTTATCCTAGAGAAGACGCTGGGGGTTGGTTCGGGGCTTTTAGACGTGCTACAAGAATGTCTAGACCTTTACCTCCTTTCGTGTTCCCCTCTTAAGTTCAGTGTTCTTGATTCAGAGTGTTGTGACATTTCTTGGATCTTCGAGCTTCTTCTTGAACATCCTTCAAAGTTAAGACGGGCTTTCACTTCTTTTAGCTTATCCTGCTGGGTTTTTTCTTAGTGAACCTTTTCAGATATGAGTGGCAATAACTGATGGTAATGCTTGTCGTAATACTCTCGAAGGGTTGCGTCGGACACGGGTCGGTACGAGTTTTTTGGGGTTTGCTCATTCCCTTTCCCCAATGTGTTTCACAAGGAGGACGTGGGTGGAGTAGGAATGGTCTCAGCTTGTATGCTCGTGGTGAGTATTTTGAGAAATGCAGTTGTGTTCGAGTCCCACGGATGGCACCAACTTGTTAATATAAAGTATGTGACAGGATATGAGATGGGCTTAGATTGCTTGTTGGGCTGGACCAGCAAGCTATCTTCGGGTTAGATCTTGTACTAAACAAAGTAGTTTAGATTATTTCCTACACAAATATAGGTAATCCGTTAGCCTTACAGTGGGGACGAACCCCACGATTAGACTCTAACGTGAGAGTAAGAAAACATGTTGTCAGAGGTATGTGTGTGTATTGGGAAGAGTGAGAAAGTCATACCATTTGGATTGTCAGAGGATTCCTTTTATAGGCGAGTCTAATACTAGGGTTTCCTAGTATTTTGCCTATTGACATAGTGGCAGAGTGGGACCCTTGTCTGGCAAGGGCCCGTGGTTATCGTGACTGCGGGCACGAATTATCTTCCGCGGATATCAACTAATCCGCTGATGGTTTGCGGGAGCGGCCTGTGACCAGTCCACGTCCGTCTTGTTGTATCCGGGCCGTAGCCAATGTGACTTTGGGCTTAGTTCCGGCCCGTCATGTTTTTTATCTTCTTGGTTGGGCTTAAGCCCTAATGTGAGAGTACGGCCCAGGCCTTGGCCCAGCCCAAGGCCTGTTATACCTATTATACTTCATCAACTGTGGTGAGGACGACGATGATGAGGACATCGGTAGTGAGGACGGCGGTGATTAGGACGACATCAACACCCATCATTCTATAATAAGTAACTAAATGTGTTTTTTTAACATAAGTAACTAAATGTGTTTGAATTTTCAAACTTTCTAATAATGAAATACTCCTAAATGCTTTATAATGTAGTATAGATAGTTTTATTTGAACCGGTGGTCTAGTTTCAAAAAGAATTGTGACCATCACAAAAAATTGAATGAGTTTCAAGTTTAACTATGTTAGGCGCAAACAACTTAAAATGCTCACGCTAACCTGCTTGTAGCCAAAGAGTTTTACCTGGTTTAAGATTGTGTAATAATATGTTCAAGCTTTGTAAATCAGTTGGCTAAAATATTAAATATCATGAGTCCATGATTACCTAATAGCGAGTATACATTCTTAGCGGTCACACATTTGTGTCTTAATCACAAGGCATCTACAATGGGAAGTTAAAGAGTATCATTGAAAACTTTATTTTTTTATTTCAACGATAAAAGTGGAGGGTTACCAGGATGCGAATAACATGTTGTTTGCGCGCCACATCAGCGCCACCTCAGCACTCTTTCAATAACTCACAAATAACTAAAAACCTCTTCCCCACAACTTACCAATAACATGTTTTTTGGGGTAAAGGAATTACCCCGGTAAAATTGTATTAATCACAAATAAACGTTTAAGTACAATGGAATGTGGCTCGATACCACATTTACCTCAAGTAAAAACTTGAACTTCCAATACCAATAACATGTTATTCATATAACTTTTTATTTCTTTTTCATTTTAATTTAACACGAACACATTTCATTATATACACCTAAACCAAATTTTATACATTTTGAGACTAAAAAAATAAAATTTAAAGTGGCTAACAATGTAAACATATGAATGACTAACAACGTGAAAAAACTGCCTAATGAACCAACAATGAAACATACACATAATTAAATGGTTAAAAATGAAAAAACTTAAAAGTATAACACTTCATCTTCCTCCTTTTAAAACTTGAAAAAAAAGAAAGCCATTAAAAAAAACCCTCTGTCATTTTCTTCCTTAAACATACAAACTAAAACACAACAAACACAAACACTTACATAAACACAAACACATAAGCACAAAACCCATTTGAAACTAAAAATAAAAATAAAAATCCAACGATGCATACAATAGGGCTGCTGATGGTATCAATGACGCGTCAACAGCGCCTTTGTCGGTTACCTACGGCGGCGCCGTTGGTACCAGTTTTCGACAATGGCGAACGAAAAACGCAAGTCACCCTCCACTCTAATAAGATCTCATTTCTATGTTGCATTATGATGTCTCAAATCTTAAACATCTTCATAATCTATCACATATATTATGATAACAACATTTCATAAGAGTTGTACAAGTTGTTTATAAAGTTACAAAAATTATAATGAGATGATCATTTATAAATTATAAATGTATCTAACTAAATATTTTATTCTTTCGTGAGTATCAAATTTAAGTTTTTCTTGTTTTACATACCAACTTTCAATAATTTTTACTATGTGTATCGTAAACTTTCAATCAATTCTAGGGGGAATTGCATATATGCTCTTTCAAAAACACGAAATTAAATAAATCATATATATATAGGAATATATATACAATATATATAATAAATTAAATATATATATATATATATATATATATATATATATATATATATATATAAGATCAAATAAGAAGTAAATATAACCACATATTCAAGATGCACCGACTTAAATTAGATGCATTTTTATAATCTTAGATGCATTATAACGCATCATAATTTTTTTGTAGCTTTTAATTAGATGCATATACGTATATTAGATGCATTTCATTTTTTATCTTGTTTTTTGTTCTCTACATGGTCAAATTCTAAAATCATTTGCACCATCTAACACAATCAAATTAACGTTCGAAACTCAAAATGGTGCATCTAAATAATATAACACTGCAACTAATGCAAGTCGTTAGCATCTCAAATGTGTGGGGTTGTATTACTATCTCACTTGCTCTTAAATAAATATTACTTCTCACTGGATCCCTACTATATATATATATATATTCAAATTAAACTAATAATTATATATATATCCCCTCAAAAGACAAAAAAATTACATATATATCAAACTTAAACTTATAATTGCATATATATCTTTTTTTAACCTTAAATATGTCATATATATCCAAATAACGATTTTACTTAAATTAAAACTATAAAAATACACAAAAAACTATAATTTGTAAATAAATTGTTTTGTTAAATTATTTTTTCTTTATTTACAAACTTGTTGTCGGTAATATACCATTTGAGTGTAAATATAATTTATCTATTAAACGTATGATGAGTTTATATCATACATTCGTACTATATATGAGATGATGTGACTTTTTTTGTTTGGTTAAATATTGCATTATGATAGTAGTTTTATATACCTAAAATATATATATAAAATATAACCTTAAGAGAAATTAAGAAAATTACCAGGTTACCCTTGATAAAATTCACTCTCAAAAATATATATATTATATAATATAAAATACGTATATTTAAACCGGGTAAGTATGATCACCCGGGTCGTTATCCCCAATGACTAGTGAAATTGAAACCACGTTTTAGGCTCGGATCCTGATTTGAATAAGGCAAAGATATTTGATTTGGAAAGATATGAAAATAAAATTAAAATGAACAATTAAACAAATACGGAAATGCAAATTTTAAGCAAATGGACTAAAACTTAACCCTAATTATTAATTTAGACTAAATAAAACTAATTAATGAACTAAACTAGGGACTAATGGTTGCAAAAGGGAAAATGACTAACTGAACTAAAGCATTTAACGGGCAAGGATTAACTGAAAATCAACTAAAACAGAAAAATTACAAGAATGGTCCCTGAGGAACAATCCCGACAACAAGCAAAGTCCAATTATAAGCTTAAGTTCTAAAAGTGCTTATCATTAAAAACTTAAAAGAGCAAAGTTGTAAAGGAAACTAAGGGGAACAAAATTAATAAAAGCTATTTGGGCTGAAAATAACAAATAAGCTCAATAAGAGCTTATTTCTAACCTGACCTCAGAAAGTGGGGTTTAACCCTATGTTTTACTAAAACAGCTATAAAATGCTCAAATTAAGCTCAATTCTAAAAAGGAAAAGAGTTCTAGGAAGCTTATGATGAGCTTAATCTAAAGATGCTAAGAAATCTAATCTAGAAGTACTTTTAAACTAATGAAATCAAGCATGAAACAAGCAAACTCAGAAAATAAGCAAGATAGCACAAATTCCAAATGAGCTTAAAAGCTTATTAAGCTAAACTAGACTCTAAAACTTTAAGGACTTATTAGACTACTTATAATCTATCTAATTAAGCTATAAAATCTAGACTCATAAGCTAAATTAACAAATTAAAATCTTAAAATTTCTAAGTACTGTTTTTGGTTTTTTAGTTACTTTTGACAGCAAAATAAGCTAGGAAAATAAGCTAGAAAATGTAATTTAAGACTTAATCTATAATGAGCTATAACTAGACTACAAGATGCTAAAGATCACTATTAACTCCCTAACTTTGTGGCTTAATTTTTGGGGGCTTTTAAGACCGCAAGTACTAACTTTTGTTAGTACTGCTGATGCAAAGTTCCTTTTTTAAACAGCTGAAATGGCTAAGAAAATAAGCAGTAAAATGAAAACTAACTCCTGAACTATATTAAGCTATATCTAGATTACTTCTAACTTGAATTTAAAAACCTAAATCCTACTTTTACTCAACTAAAAATTAAGCTAAAGGTAGCAGTACTAACTTTTGTTAGTACTGGTGGCAGTACTAACTTATTGTTAGTACTGGTGCACTTTTGCACAAGTGCAAAACAAAAATGCAGGTTTCCTAAGGGAAACACTGCACTAAAACACACTCAAATAGAGTGTTTAAACAAAGTTCAAGCAAGATCTAAGCCTTAAGGGCTTTGGATCAAAGTTTCACAAGCAAAAAGGTAGTCAAAAACTGCCCTGGTGTAAAAACAAAGAAAATAAGCCATTTCTTTTGAAAATTCTGAGTTCTATTTATGAAAACTAAATGAAAACTAATTTTAACTGAAAACTTAGCTGACTCAAGCAAATAGCACAAGTGAAATTGACTTTTAGAGGTCAAAGTACACTAAACCAAACACCTCTTTAAGATTATGACAGATTTGAGAAAAGCTTTTTAAGAGAAATCTAATGAACAAATACTGAATACCAGATAAAAACTAACTTAAAACTAACTTAATTAACAAAACTTAACAACTAAATAAGCATTAATCTAAGATCTAAACTATTTTACTATATTTTTGGTTTTTTTAGAGGTTTTTAAGACAATAATATGAAAATCTATGATTTAAACTAAGAAAATTGAAAACAGATAAACAACTAAGATGATTAAGCTAAATAAAACTCAAATAAGCACTAATAAACAAAGAGAATAAGCAAATAAGCAGATCTAAGTATAGAAAGCAATGAGATTACTATTTAAAGCTAAAATTAAAGGAAATGAAAGAGAAACTTACAAACTCCTCTAGCTAAACAAGAGGACCAATTAAGGCAGCTACAAGCTCCCTAGCTTATTAGATAAGCTAGGGTAAAGTCCTTGGGATCTCTTCCAAGTTAAGATCCCCTTCCAAAAAGCTCATATCCAATAAGGTCCATAATAAATGTAAGTTTAAACTGATTTAAGGTTTAAGTAAGATTAATTCTGAATTCAATAAACTCTATTTCAGCTTATAGACTGAAAGAGCTTAAAATGAGCTTATTAGCTTATTTAGGTGGTTTAGCTTATTGAGAGAGCTTATGAAAAAGAAACTTTGAGTGATTTAGAAAAACTCAATTTCATTAATAAAACTTGCTTACAGTACTTTTTAAAGGAAAATTACATAGGTAAAACTCATAATCTAAGAAGTAAAAATTTAAGCTACACTATTTTAAAAACTACTACTTAATAATAACTAGAAATCGTGATGTGAGAGGTGAGGTCCTATTTATAGGCTGCCTTGGATCCTTCTAGCCTCTTGCCTTGCTCTCCAACCTTTGTAATCCTGGCCAATCATTTCTTCAATCATTTGAGCATTAATCGTGCCGTTTGATCAAATTGTGGGACACTGAGGGATTGCCAGCAGGTCCATCTTTAATGTGACGTTTGTGCTAGTTTAGTGAGTGTTTTAGCATAAAAACCCATATTCTCATTTTGCTTTCGCCATTGTTGACCATGGCCTTTGAATTGAGAAGAGGGCTTAAGTGATCCTGATTTGACTGATATGCCTCGCCATTATGCTATGAAAGCTCTTGAATTGACTTCACTTGCCCATTAATTTGGGAAACCCCTTTGATTTATGACCTTGGTAAACACAGGGAAGATCGGGGAACAGTAATTGGGTCTCGCGCCCTTTTCTAAACAGTTTTAAAATCGTTGGACTTTGGGAATAAATGCACAAATGGCCCTTGTGATCTTTCTCCCTTTTTCGAGTTTATAAATACTTTCAAAATAGCAAGATTAGCCCTTGTGGTTGTTATAAAAGGACATAGGCTAGGGTAATGGCTTTTCTGGCTTCGGCTTTGTACTCTTCTGATTCTCGTGTCCGTGCCTGCTTGTTTTTGACTATTTTCTTGTGATTTTTGACTTATCCGTACCTGCACACACAAAACACAAATACAAGCATATTTTTGCCATTTTTGATCTGTTTTGGGTTTAATTGGGTCATTTTAGGTACAAAACGGATATGTGTATTCTACACTTATCACATTAATATATAGTTTTTGGTCATCTACTTTATTTTGAACCTGTGGATATCACGTCTTAGGAAGAAATGTTGTTTTTTCTATTTATTAAATTACAATTATCTTAGAATTCAATATTATGTTAAATAACTATTTTGGTATATATGTCATGTTAAAGGTTTAAAAAAAGAGTTAACTAGATTTTTGGTCCTTATGGTTTGCCGGGTTTAACGGTTTTTGTCAAATAGTTTAAAATGTAACGGATCCTGTCCGTTTTTGGTTGACCCGTAACACATTTGATTCAAACGTTAGTTTGACTAACTTTTGACTGTTAACTGTGAGGGCACTAATGTCTTTTCATCTTTAACTCTTTTTTATACTTTAATCCACACAATAAACCCACAAACAAAGCAACTTTTCTTCTAGCTTCTTAGAAAATTACTCTCAACTTTATCCATGTCTTCTCCAAAAACATAATCACATCAACCACCACCAACCTTCTCACTGCCACCATCAACCGTTGGCCGCCACCCTCAACCGTGAGTTTCTCCTTCCACTAACAATCGGTCGCCGCCTTCTCTATCACTATAACCTAACCACCTACCAACACTAAACATTAACCCCAATCCTAACCCTAAAATCTCAACTCAAATCACAAATTTAACTTCATAAATAAGTAATTCATACTCAAACAACACAAAACTTTCAACCAATTTCTCTAATTTAATTGAAAAATAAAAAAGCCCTAATTTTTGAAAATTTAAAAAACAATTACCAATTTATTTTTGGATGGTGATGACGGGCCAGGCTCAAAAAGGTCACAGTGGTGGGAGAAAGAAGAGAGACACTGGTGGTAGTGACGGTTTGCTACCAGTTGGTGTTTTTGAGGGTTTTTATTTTGATTCTAGTATAAAAAATTGGAGATGTAAGAACTTTGGTATAAAAAATTGGTGGTGGTGGTGGTAGTATATGAAGATTTTTTGATGATTTTTATTAGAAAGTAAAGGAGTTTATGAAAGAATGGGTTCTGCTGATGGAATGGGTTTTTGTTAGGTTTTGTTCTTAATTTTTGGTATTTTGTGGATTCTTGTTCTTGTTGGGTTTTTAGATTATTTGTAAGAAAGATATGAGGAGCATGGTATGAATTTTTTTATAGCTATTTATTGAAACAAATAAATTTAGTTTTGTCAATGGAAAACAAGAAGCATGTTTGTGATTCGCGTGTGCACCAGAAGAGATATAGATTGTTGGATTGAGTTATATTTTGAGAAATAATAATAATAATAATAATAATAATAATAATAATAATGATAAGGCATTTTAGTCATTATACATCATCATCCGAGGGTATTTTAGTCATTTCACATTCTTTTAACTAGTCAAACTAACGGTCAAAGAAAAATGGACCAAAACTGTTACGGGTCGACCAAAAACAAACATGATTCGTTACATTTTAAACTATTGGACCAATACCATTAAACCCGGCAAACAATAAGGACAAAAAATGTAGTTAACTCTAGAAAAATATATACGCAATTACGAAAGTTTAGAAAGGATATATATGTAATTACAAGAGTTTAGAAAGGATATACATGAAATTATTAGTTTAATTTAGATATATATATGCAATTTTTGAGCTTTTAAAAGGATATATATATGCAATTATGAATTTAAGTTGATATATACGCAATTTTAAGATTTTTTAAGGATATATATGTAATTCACCCTAAATTCTATTGTGTGTATCATTGTTTGAAAGATTATTACGTGACACTACTTAATGCCTTTTCGTTCAATATATACATGTTTCGTTTGAATTATACCTATTATACATATATATTAAAGAGCGAGATTGTTGTTTCGAGGCCACTTTAAATGCATTTAATGCCAACCTGGGTCGACCCACCGGAGCCAGATAACCCGCCTTTTCCGACCCGAGTTTCATTATTATTTCAAAATAAACACCAAGAACTATTTTCGTAAACAGAAGGATAACCCAATGACTATTTTCGTAAAAAAAAATTTATCCACAATTCTGAAATAAATATATCCGGGAAAATAGTTCTTGGGTTTACCGTTCGTTGAGTTAGTCCTTAACGTAAAAACCTACGCTCTGCGGGATGCGGGGTTTACAAGTAGTACTACAAAACGGAGTATAGGACATGATTGTTTGGATATGTTACCAAACATACCTTACATGTGTTAAACGAGGTTTGCAAACCCGTGCTTCTCATTCATTTCTATTTAGCATGTTTGATAATTTTTTAACAGTATGTAATTAGTTTATGTATTCAAGATTAGTACTCATTTTTTCAACACTCGAGTTGAATTCTGTATTTGAACATCGTATATTGAAATGCTGTTAAGAGTTTCTTTGTACATTTGAACCTTAGCATAAAAACACTTATATGTTGCACTAATATGTTAGCCCCGCCGCAACGCGCGGGTTATTTTCCAACTCGTTTATATAACAAGCTTAAAAAATGTGTGGCTAAACTTATATAAGAAGTTTTTGATAAGTTAAAAAATGGCTTATATAATATTTCTGTTACAAATTACAATTTCACTCTTAATTATACATATTGATGAATCATATGTTTTTTTTTTTTTATCATTTACCAATCTAAGCTAAACAAACACTTGGTTTATTAAACATCCGATGACAATAGCAAGAGTTGCTAGCCATCAAAAACAAACAAAAATTTGTTTACAAGAACGTCTAAAGATCTTTAGGCAAAGGGCTGCTGCCCTACAAGTATAAAGACACTACAGGAATGAATTCTTTTCTTCTTGTTTTTGTTGCTGATAAAGGACATAAAAGCATGACTCCTTTAAAACAAAATTTATTTCCGCTTTTATTGGCATTTATTTCCGCTTTTATTGGCATTTATTTCCGCACATAGGTTAATTCAAACACCGTAAAAACTGAATCACTAACCATAGAAAGATAATGCGACTTAAACCGTTACTAACAAAACGGAGTATATAGGACATGATTGTTTGGAAATGCTCATTTGATCAAACCAGATATTAGAGTAAATTGCAGATATGCTCCCTGTGGTTTCCTCAGATTGCACGTTTAGTCCTCTCTTTTACGAAAGTGCAGGCGGCCTCCCTGTGGGAAAACTTTCGTTGCACTTTCCCTCCCTGGCGACCAAAGTGGAACAAAAGTAATACAAAAATGTTGCAGAAATGGTCCCTGTCAAGGAGGGAAAGTACAACGAAAGCTTCCCCACAGGGAGACCGCCTACGCTTTCGCAAAAGTAGAGACTAAACGTGCAATCTGAGAAAACCGCCTACGCTTTCGCAAAAGTAGAGACTAAACGTGCAATCTGAGAAAACCACAGGGAGCATACCTGTAATTTACTCCCAGAATTTATGTACCCGCACATCGTGAAAGTAAAATCGTATAATGTTACATGGCATCATCATTTGTTAATTGTTAGTACAAAATTCGTGTTGGGCTTGGTAGCGTGTCAAGTCTCTTATCAGGTCGGGCCTTCAAGCGACTTGGATACCGGATCTTGTACTAGAGCAAGAGAAGTGATGATTTTCTGCACAATTAAAAGTAAACCGTTAGCCTTACCGTGGGGACGGACCCCACGATTAGACTCCGGCGTGAGAGTAAGTATTCATTGTCAGAGTATGTGTCAGATAGAATAAGAATAATTGTGTACTTTTTTGGGATGTATTGTGACCCCTATTTATAGGTGTCTAGTACTAGGGTTTACCTAGTATTTTGGTACTTTAAGTAGTGGTCGGAGTGGTCCCTTGTCGGGCAAGGGTCCACGTATCATCGAGGTTTTGCGGACGCTGAGTGTTTTCTTTCGCGGTCAGTATTTGTCCGCGGAGGCGCACGGGTGCGGCTGAGTAGATACTCGCGTGCGTCCTTTGATATAAACCGGAGCATGACCCTTGTTCAGCCTAGTAGTCCGGCTATTTGATGTATTGGGCCTTGGGCCCATTAATACGTATAGTTATAGGAAGGCTAAGCCCAGTAGACTTGGTGCCCATACAATACGATTATCAAGTCCCCCCATCAATTTGCATATGAAGATTGGTACAATTATAGCGTGCGTGATCATTACTAGACTTAAGGTTCCGCTTCAAATTTCAATATACTCCTTCTGTTTCTCCGCGGTCTTTGTGCCGTTTTGGCAGTTTATCGTTGGTTACGTGGACTCTTCATGTCCTTTCATCTTCTTCATGATTTGAACTCGCCTAGGTCCCGCATCCAGCTGTTATCATATCTTTTACTATGTTTTCAGCGACGTTGATTGGGAAGTGTCCTGACACTGTCGTCATCCTACGTAACCAACTTAAATTATACCCATGGGTTATCAATAGTTGATTCGTGCTTTACTATTTCCTTTTTTCATCTCTTTCACTCTTCCGCCATTGCTGATAAATTTTCAAGGTTTTTCTAGTTTGCATTAGACCCTTTTGTTCTGGTCTTTCCTCTTGATTCAGGTTAATCTCTTTGCTTCTCCTTTATTATGGGCAGTATTACATCTATCAAATGTGTTCTTACACAAGAACACCTTGATGCTATTTGTTCTAAATATTTTGTTCCCGAGGAAGTCCATCCTCAATTGCCAAGCTCTGATGCTACTATGCATGAAAGACCAGCTGGTAAAGTTGGAATGTACACCCGATTCTTTGATTATGCCAACTATCGCATTCCTTTTTCTACCTTCTTTGTGTCTGTTCTCACCCATTTCCGCATTCCATTTACCCAATTATCCGTGTTTGGATCTGCCAAGGTTTCCCATTTTGAAATCTTGTGCCGTGTTTGTAATTATTAAACCTGATGTCAGTTGATTTCGTTTATTTTAATACACATAATTACAAAAAAAACGATGTAGAGTTTCACTAGCGTCCCAATGTCCGAGCCTGCTATTCCAAGAATTAGATCCGTGAAAAACTGGAATGACATTTTTCTGGTTGATGAGTTTGTGGTTCCAGCCAATGCTCGGTTAATTGGATTTTTCGGTTCCAATATGCAAAGGATCGAGCTCCCTGCCCCTTCTGAATACAACGTGAGCATTGTTAATGCCCTATTGCTCACGCCCTCTCCGTTCCTTAGGTTTCCCGTAGGAATTTTCGTTGCTGGGTTGGCATAAGCCGTAATTACCTTCTGAATAAAGATAGTTATCCCCGCTTTGAGTATGAGGGCGGAGAGGGTGAGCTCTTCTTTCCGTATGCACCTTGATTATTGCTTGCGTTTTCCCTATACTTTTTCCTTATCTTTTTCCCTGTTTTTTTTTTTGTAGTGATGGATTTGAATGCTTTCATTCGTACTGCTGATCCCCGCAAGGTAAGGGTTGTTGAGAGACCCAGAGCTGAAGATGAGAGACCTATTGTTACTGTAGCAAAACACCGCACCGTGACTCTGCTTCCGACCTCCGTGGTTCGTTCCTCCGGAGAGTTGTCGGCCAGTGTGGAGAGGGAATTTGTTGGAGATACAAGTGTGGGTGATGGTGGAGATCAGGGGTTTGATTCTGCCGTTGGCAGGCAATATTTTGGATCCATCTGTGTCCCGCTGCCGCGTCAGCTGAAGCCACCATTCGACCAACGTTCGAAAATAAGAGGTAATCTATGACAGTGAAGGACGCCTGTTGCTACCCCATAACCACCAAACAGACTAAGGGCCGATTATGGGAACTGCTGGTGGTTCGCTACCGGAGTTAAGTCTCTTATGCTTTAAACAGTTCTTCAGGATTCTCGCCTAACGGTAGAGCAGGGTGTTGCAGCTCTTCCTACCTTACCCTTTATTACTTCTTCCGTGACAGCTTCGCCTTTGGAGGAGGGTGGAGATCGTACTGATTCCGTGACTGGCCCCTCCTTGCGAACCATAGGTCCTTCTGTAAGGTTCGTAGTCCTCTCTGATTCATCACATCATTCAGGCGCTAATTCTGCGGGTCCTGAAGTTGATTCTCTTGTCAGGTCTACTGCTCCGATTATGACTGAGGCTATTACTGTTGCTACCACGGTGGCTATTCCTGCTGACATTAGCAAAGATAAGAGTGCTCCGCATCCGTCCGTTTTTGGTTCTTCAAGCTCATCTGAGAAAACGGATCGTACTCTTAGTCTTTTTACGGGGAGATCGGGTAGTGGTTTTGATGCCGGGAGCATCCGTGCGGAGGAGAGTGTAGGTGCCGGTTCAGAGGAAATTTATGTTCCTGAGTGGACGGTGACCAAGGGTTTTGAGATGAATGACGGGCATTTGTGTGCCAACATGATTGATCACTTCACTCCTCCTGCCTTCTTCAAGACTGTCCGCGGGATGGAGCATGAGCAACTATTTACTGAGTTTAATGTGTCAACCGCACGCAACTTGAGTTTGAGCTCTGAAGTGAGGATGCGTGCGGAGTACAACATCTTGGAGAAGAGGAAATGGAGAACCCTTGCGGAGGAGAAAAGCACTTTGTTGGAGGCGAAAGACAAGGAGATTGAAGACTTGAAGTCTCAACTTCTTAGGGCAAGGGAGGAGTCCGCGGAAGTGACCCAACTCCGTGCTCAGGTATCTGGTCTCGAGGCCACCGAGAACTCTCTTCGAGGGGAAGTTGCTTCTGCCAAGGACCGTAACACTTTTCTTGAGCAAGAATGTGATTCTTTAAAGCTGAGAGTGACGGACCTTGAGTCTGCTATTGTTGACAAAGATCATAAGCTTTCTGAATTAGGGGAATCTTCTTCCTCCTTGAAGTCCCAGAATCAAAGTCTTGTTGATCGGGTATAGTTTTCCATCCTTAACTATTTTCTTCGTAATTTTGTGTTTTCCTCTCTTCACACATATATACGTGTATTTCTTAGGTGCATGAACTGGAGGTTTCTTCCACAGACCTCCGTGAGAAGCTGGAGATGTATGAGGATCTCTTGAAACGGTTAGAGGAATATCAAGATAAACTTATGGAACCCCTCAGGACTAGATTGGCCGAGATTGATACTGATTTCACCCGGTGTTGTATGCGCTTTCAAGAGAATTTCCATCCGCACCTCCTCAATGTTATTGCGGGGCGGAGATGGTTACTAACTCATGGGATGAAGCTTCTTGTGGTTAAGTGCCTTAATTCGAATGAGTACATGGAGGCTCTTGGGCATGCTTTTGGTCGTGCTATAGAGAAAGGGATGCAGGAGGGCCTAGCCGCTGGAAATTGAGCATGGCATACTGGTTAGAATGTTGACTGATCTTGATGCTTACATTCCCCTCTGCGGGGGATGATATTTAATTCTGCATCCCTCGAACTCCGTGACCTTAACTTTCCACTTCTTCAAGAGCTTTCCACTAAGAAGGATGCCAGTACTTGGGATATTATGGATCTTCTCCGTTTGGATGACGCCGTGGCTGAGACCTTGGGTATGACCGATCTCCAGCCCGATGCAAGTCAATTAATGGTTCCTGTCCATCATAAGCAGGATAAAGTCATAATTGGGAGCCAAGCCTTGTCCTCTTGCTTGGATATATTGCCGGGAAGTGGAGAAAAAATGGAAAGAAATCTAATGAACGTCTCCCGTTTTGTAAGGTGATTCGTCCATTGATGATCCCTTTGATCTCGATGAGGCTTTGCTTGAACCGCCTTTGAGGTTTCGCTTGCTACTAACGTGTTATCCACTTTAAGTCATTGTTCCTCCTGCTGATCCTTTCCGCTTCCGTTGAAGACTACGATAATCCGGATTTAGCGATGTTGTTCCGGAGACTTTAACCTAGGTTTCCGGAAGGTGAAGGATTGATTGATGCCTCGATCCGAGATGGCGCTTACATTCCACTGGATAATTACAGCTAGAGATGCTGTTTTATGAGCGTATTTGTTTTCTATCACCGTGTCTATGTGACCTTGCGTTCCTTTGTAATTAAAAATATGCTGGATATTTATGGTTTGGTATTATTCAGGTTAATACCCCGCGGCCCGAATGTGGCTTTTTTGTTGCGTACTGTATTCATGTACCAACTTTACAACAATCTTTTAGATATATCCTTCGTATATAAATGTTGTTGCTACTTTTATCTCACGTGGTGATACTTTTAATAGGAAGTCTTGTGAATATTTTGATAGGTTATTCTCCCGGCCCGGCTTGCAATACCTCTTACGCGTCTGAGCAAATTTTGAGGTTGCTCACCCATTATTATACGGAATAAAATTCTGTGGATGCATTGGCTCCTGCATGCATGTTTTCCCATTAATATAACTTTGCAAAGTAAATGATAATTAAAATTAAAACTTGTGAGGGTAGCTAATCCCCACTTTTACATTGAAATTCAAATATTACTTACAAGATGCGAATAAATACAGATATTGCCCTTCTAGCATCATGTGCCGGAGAGAATCTTACATTTCACTGTATATAACATTTTTTTGAGATTACAAATGTTCCAAGTTCCTTCTTCCTTGGCATGTCATTTCCTATGCGACTTTGAGTTTGTAAAGTTCCCTTTCCAAGGCGACTCTTTAACTTCGTATGGTCCTTTCCCATTCGGGTCCAAGCTTTACTCCGTCTGACATGACTTGCTTCATTGGCTCGGTAGACCATATCACCCGGCTTGAAACTAAGTTCCGCGAACTCTTGAGTTGTAAATATTTTTCCATCTATTTTTCTTGCTTTTTGCTTCTGATTGCTGCATGCTCCCTTTTTTTCTCTATGAGGTCCAAATTGATTCCCAGAGCTCATTGTATTTGGCTTGATCTATCTCTGCGGTGGGAAGCGTCGGCATGCCTATTTCGCCGGATGACAGCTACCGTGCCTTATGCAATGAAGAACGGTTGTTTCTCCGTTAACTTGAACTTTGAATCATTGTACGGTGAGCCCATAGGACGTACGTAAGTCTTCTATCCATTCCTTGCATCTTTCCATCAAGCCTTGCCTTATTCCTTCCCCGAACTTCTATTTGCTCTTTCAACTAACCATTTTGACTTGTGGGTGTTTCACGAAGCGAATGTGTGGCGATGTCACATTTCTCACACCAATCTTGAATGGATTTGTCCCGTAACTGTTTCCCCATTGTCGGATATGATCTCTCCCTGGGAGGCCAAAACGGCAGACGATGTTATCCCATACGAACTTTCTTACTTGGTTGCGGTGATGTTGCGACAGCCTTTGCTCGATCCATTTGGTGAAATAATGATGGCAACAAATTAAGAATTTGCTTTACCCGGTCCTTCCGGAAAGGGTCCGTCTATGTCTATCCCCCAATTATAAAAATGCATGGTAGATTATTGGGGTTCCAAAGTTCTGCTGCGGATTTATTGGACGGGACTGTGTACTTGACAGTCCATTGATTTGCAATTCCCTTATCAATTCCTTGCATCCAATCATTGACGGGCCAGTATTATCCCTGTATATTACTTTGGCGACTACAGATCTAGGGCCGGAATGCATGCTGCACGATCCCTCCATGTATTTCTCTTAAGACATAGTTCGCTGAAGTGGTCCGACGCACCGAAGCCATGGTCCTAAAAAGGATTTCTTGGTACAGGGTCCGTTGATCATGGCAATACCTTGGCTGCTTTACGTCGTACCGCTCTGGCCTTCTTTTATCCTCCGGAAGGGTACTTTTGTCAGGTATTCTTGTATGGGTGTCATCCATGTATTTCCCTCTTCTTCTACTATGTCTAGAATTTCCTCTTCGTTTATGGACTTTTCCTTCAGTTCTTCCACAAGCACCTGTTTGTTAAGATGCGCGAAGCTTGTGGAGACGCGATCTTGCTCAGGGCGCGCTTTCTTGATTTCACACTTCGCGGTATTTGATTGATTTATAAAATTCCTTGAAGCTTTTTGCGCATGTGTTTTTACTCATGATTTAATATTGGACCATGCCTGACTCTTTTTGCGATATAAGAGTCCATTGACTTGATTGGCCACGAGTCTTGAGTCAACATTTGCTTGCAAGTTCTTTATGCCCATTTTTTCTGCGATCCGGAGACCGGCTATAAGTGCCTCATATTCGTCTTCATGTTATATGTGCGATCGAATCGAAACCATCATGCAATATCGTGAATTCTTGCCTTCCGGAATTTATTAGTATCAGACCTGCCCCAGCCGACTACGCTAGACGAAGCCGTCAGTGTACAACGTCCAGGGCGCGAAGTAACTCCTGTTCTGACATAAGTTCGTCCGGAGACTCTTCTTCCGGTCGTTCCACAATAAAATCCGCAATATTTGGCCTTGAATTGCAGTCCTAGGTCTGTATTGGATGTCGTATCCTTCTAATTCGAACTTCCATTTCAGCATCCTTCCCGATATTTCCGAACTTGATAACAGTTGCTTTATTGGTTGACTTGTTATTACGACGATCGTGTGTGCCTGGAAGTATCTTTTTAATCGTTTGCTTGCACTGAGCAAGGCTAACACCAACTTTTCCATAGGGAAAAATTTACATCCGGCTTCGTAAGTGCAGGGCTTACAAAATAACACTGGTATTTTACCTCCTCATCTGTCCGTCATCAAGACCGCGCTGATAGCTTCTTTTGCTGCAGCCAAGTATATGATTAACTCTTCACGTTCCCTTGGAGCGGTAAGTGTTGGGAGTTCTGCAATAAGCTTTTTCATTTGTTTGAAGGCCTCTTCGGCTTCTGGTGTCCATTGAAAATCGCTCTTTTTTGTGCAATTTTTCAAGGTTCTGAAAAAAGGTAACGACTTTTCTGCTGATTTTGACAAGAATCTGTTCAAACTTGCTAATTTTCCATTTATCTTTCTGCAAACGTCCTTATGCACTCGAGATGGCAAGCTGAGATCGCGTCAGCTTTATCTGAAGACATGCTTTCAACCCGTTGGTGCTTACATTGGTAGCCTAAGGAACATTCCTCCTGCATTCCGAAAGTGCACTTCTTGGGTTCAATTCATGTTTATCTTCAAGGGTTTTGATGTTTCTGTTATGTCCCTCGGATGATTTCTCTTCCGTACACTCTTTATAGACCAGGTCATCGACCATATACTCCAGGTTGCCGCTCCAATTTTGCCTTTGGAATGCCTTATCCCCAATCGTTTTGATATGTGGATCCGGCATTTTTTTAGACCGAAGACGACATTTTTGGAATAGCAAAATATCCATTGGTCTTGTTTATGAACGTCCGTTTTTTCTTACATCCTCTGTTGCCATCCTTAATCGGTGGTATCCTTTGTACCATCCAAGAAACATTTTGAAAGGGTACCCACAGAGGGACTCTACCTTTCAGTCTATATTCCGCATGGGATAACAACTTCTTGGGAATGCGTTGTTTAAATCTTTGAAGTCCAGCACACAGTCGCCAAGTTCCGTCATGCTTTTTGACCATTACCTGGATTAGATACCAGCTGGTGATAATGTGACCACCTTCATTATTCCAGCGACCACTAATATTTTCACTTCTTCTGGATTGCTTATTTCTTTTCCGGTGCCTGTCCTCTTTTCTTTTGCCTGACTGTGAATATCCTCTCGGATATTCAAGCGGTGTTCCGCGATGTTTCGTGGGACGCCCGTCATATCAGCCGGCTTCCAGGCGAAATATCAATTTGTGTTTCAGCAAGGCACAAATTTTCTTTACTTCCTTTCTGTTAATGTTTGAATCCCGTATGGCCACTGTTTGTTCAATGGGAACTCCGATGATTGCTATATTTATTTCTCTTCCCGTACTTCTATTGCTGGTGGGAGGCATGGGTGCTAGTTCCGAGATCATTGCACATTCCATAGGGATGACTCTACTACTCCTTTAACGTTACCGTGCCGCCTTCAACAGGTGAGAAATTTCCTACATTCCTAGGTGCCGTTGATGGTACAGCTCCGGATTTTCTATGCCCGTCCTGCCTATATAAATTGCATTGTGTTGGGATGGTGACCTGATGACCATGAAGTTCCATCTAAGCGAAGTGGATGTGCTTCATCACACCTATTATTACTAGTAAGCAATCCTGACCCAAACTCCAAATGGCTCTCCCGCTGAATCCGATAAGGTGAGAGTGGCCTGAACCATTTGATCCTAATCTCCTTGCGGAGCTTACGAGCAATGCTCTACAAGAATCCGAAGAATCTCCACCGACAAAATGTTAACCCTATTTCACAAGTTCCGCCCATCCGACTTCGATGAGTCATCGGGCTTTCCGTCCCGTCTTCTTCACTTAGCGGTGGGAAAGACAATTGCTGTCTCCTCGGAGAAGCAGCTCTGGTAATCCTTGGCATGGCCACTCTTCCCATGGTTGAAATCATCAGTATAAGTCAAGGTTATTTATCTTTTCCGGCGCTTCCCCTTTTTTTCGTGCTTTCGGCATTGTCATTTCTGCTTAATTCCTTGATGAATTATGACAATTTTCGGCCTTGATCATCATCATCTATTGTTTCCTCACTGCATACACTCGTTCGTGTTATGTCCTGTATCTAATGAAATATCGCAGTACTTCTCGGTCCTTTTTTCGACCGAGTTAACCATTGGGGTGGAGCATTGAACTTTCCTTTTCTCCAGAGCGAAAATTTCCTTTGGAGTTATTAGTGAGGAGCGAGAATCTATCTGGCTTACGATCCGGTCTTTGCTTATTTTTGAAGCCTTTTTTGAAAGTCGGTTTGTCCCCTCCCTCTGATGGTTTCCATGATGAAGATGCTTTCCTTCGACCGTGACTGAGTGCAGCAACTTCCCCTTGTAGGAAAGACGTTGTCATTCTGTACATCTCGTCCACAGATCTCGGGATTCTTTCATATAGACGCTTAATTAACCCAGGGTGAGTTATTCCGTGCATGAACCCGGAGATTCGCATGCATTCCGGAGCACCTTCTACGTCCAGGACTTCTGCCTTATATCTTTCCATGAAATCCTCCGTAGATTCTCCGTCTCTTTGCTTGATGTGATGTATCTCTACCGGATCTTTGATGTGCTTTGTTTGTTGAAGATAATTTTCCCTAAATGCTGTCCTTAGATCTTCGTAGCTATCAATCGATTCCTTTGGTAACTTGTCAAACCACACTCTGGCATTCCCGGTTAGGGTCGAGTTGAACATGTGACACCATGTCGGCATTGCCCAACCTTCTGTTTTTGCGGCCGATTGAAATAACTTTAGGTGATCTTCCGGATCTCCGCTTCCGTCGTATGTTTTGACATGGCTGGGCATCCTAGTTCTCGGAAGACTAAAATGCCGGATCCGCAGTGTGAAAGGATTTCTTTCCTCACATGTCCAGGGCTGATAGAGATCGTCTTCAAAGGTGTTTACTATCTGCCTTCTTGACTTAGTTATTCCAATGACCTCCTACATTGTCCCTCACTTTCTGAGTATTGGCTATCGTACGGGATTTTTGTTATGCCTTTCTTGTTTTCAACTTCAATCCTTTTTGCTGGGGACTTCGCCGGCCCGACAATCATAACGTTGCGGATGTAAGCTGGCTCCTTTCTTCCCATCTATTAAACACGCTCTTCTTTCCGCGCTGGCTTGCGGAGAAGGGGATATGTCTTCTTAATCTTTTGAGAATACACTGGCATCGGTAATGGGCCTTCGGGAATACCTGTCTCCGTGCCTTCTTCTAGGTTTCTGTTCGGGCGGTTTGTGCTTGGATTCAGAGTAGTTGCGATTCCTTCTCCGAGACAAACGTGCTTTACCGCGTTGAGTTGTCTTTCCTGCTCTTTTTCTTTTTTCATTTTTTCTATCGATGAGTGGCAAAAGTGATGGTACTTTTTTGTCGCACATTTCGCCTAAGAAATTCGTCAGACATGGTTTTCTCAAGACCCAGGGGACCAGTTTCTTCCCCTGTGTTCTCACGTCGGACGTGGGATTGTTTGTGATTGTTCGTGAGTTTCTGGTGAGTTTTTAAGAAAACGTGGTTGCGAGTTGGGGTCCCACGGATGGTGCCACTGTTAGATAAAAATTCGTGTTGTGGCTTGTAGCTGTCCAATGTCTCCATATCGGGTTCCGTGCCTTGCCTAGCGACTAGGATACCGTATACTTGTACTAGAAGCACAGAGAATGATGATTTCTGCACATTAAAAGTAAACCTGTATAGCCTTACCGTGGGAAGGGGAGAAACCCCACGAATAAACCCTACTTGAGAGTAAGTATCATGTCAGAGTATGGTCAATAGAAAAAATGAAATGTGTACCATTTGGGATGTACTGGTGGACTCCTTAATTATATGTGTCTAATACTAGAGTTTCCTAGTATTTTATTATTTGAATTTCCAGGGGGAAGAGTTGTGAGAAGAATTATTCAAGCATGAGAAGATATGTTGCTGATCCAGTTAATGTTTTCCCCGAACGGTCAATCACTAAGCTTATTCTTAAAGAAGCAGTAATATTTTATGTGGTATCCCATTAATTCCGTTGTTCACTTAACGTGCAATATGAGAAAACCACAGGGAGCATACCTGCAATTTACTCCCAGAATTTATGTACCCGCACATCGTGAAAGTAAAATCGTATGTTACATGGCATCATCATTTGTTAATGTTTCCATCTACATACAAAACAGTGTCAAAACAACAATGTTACCATTCAAGTCTTGAGGAGGATACATATTTGATCTCAAAAGTCGAAGTGTAATATAACGACTAGAAGGGCGGCATAATCTCATGGATATCAATCAGTTACCAAACGAGTATTCTAGATCTATCGAGTCATATCAATCATCAAGTACAAACCTCATGCTACCTATCAATCTTCACTATTACAAAGCCATGTAGTATTCTTTCTGCTATACACATTACAGGCGCAGGCTGTTAGAACTTACAACAGGGCAACAGGGTTTTGGTTTCATTTCTAAGTTAATAATTACTAAAATCACGTGTTGAATCCAAATCCAATGTTTTCTTATTTCACTTTAGCCATAGCTGAGTCGTGGCTCCAAATATCTCATTGAGGTTTGACGTCGAGGGATGCTGATCTCACAAGCATTCACTCTTGCAGCAAATCGAAGAGAACAAAGTGACTCATTGACTGATGATGGTGCTGGTGATACGTTGACCACCATTAACGTCTTTGAGTCGCCACCTAAGCAAGGCTGGTGTTGTACATGGAAAAATGGTTAGCAAGTTTTTTTAGACAATTATTTTAGTGTTAATG
>BQNB010081752.1:0-29533 GCA_026074375.1 Tanacetum coccineum
GATTTTCTAGTAAGAGAAAATGTGTTTAATAAGTAAAGTGAAAAATGACTAGCTTGCCTCTTCTAAAGTTGGAAGAGGCTTATATAGTTCTTACATTATACCGGGTATTAGTACCCAGTTTAATACCGAAAATCTTACTATTAACTATTAAACTACGAGCTATTATAAACAGTAAAATACACGGGGTGACCGAGTCTTTTTCTAATATCTAACAGGTTTGAGTCTAGGTAAGTCTAGGTATTTATGGGGTGTGTCCAAATGTATTTTATTGTGAAACGTAAACCTTTTACGTGACCAATAAAAATATAATACGCAAAGTACATAATTATCTTCTTAATAATAATTTGTTACTTGGTTGATGCAACCCTTAATTTAATTGACGTCCGTTTACATTAATTGATTATTTCTAGTCTACGCAATTAAACTTAAAAGTAATTATTAAAAGTAAACGCGTATCAGACTAAAATAAATAGCGACGGATAATAAATGTCGTACAATGACATGAAAATAAGAAATTTTACATTTTCCACTTCCTTGGCGTCACTCACGATGTCGTTATGCTTAGAGTGTTTCCTATTACACTCAAGAGGCCCGTCTTGAGATGGATAAACAGGCTTTCAGCAGGGTCAATCACTACATGGGATCTTCTTAAGAAAGCATTCATCATGCAATATTGTCCACCTTTTAAAACTGCCAAGAAATTAAAAGAAATCCGTAATTTCAAACAAGAGGTGTAAGAGCCATTGTATCATGCATGGGAAAGATACAATGACCTTTTATACAGATGTCTACAGCACGACCTGAAAAGCCAACAAAGGGTTCGTATCTTCTACACTAGATAATACATACCTACCCGCATAATGCTCGACTCTAATGGGTTTATTCCTCTAATGATACCAACTCAAGCCCTTAAATCAATAAAAGTCATGGCAGACCATTCACGTAATTGGTATGATGAAGCAACCACTAGGGAAAGAATTAAAGGTAGCTCGAATGACGTTGATATAAAATAACTTGACGAGAATATTCACGTTTTTCAAGTGAGTTGCAAGACCTGCAAAGGGATGCACTTAACCGAGGAGTGTACTCTACAAAAAGAGGATAAGGCAGTTGAGCAGAACAAGTATATAAGATCCTTGGAGGAAACCATCATCAAATTTTGCGAAGAATCAATTAAAAAATAGGCTACAAATGATGAATAGATTAGGAAATTCATTGAAAACACAGACTCAAACATAAGGGCACTTGAAACTACAACAAACAACCTACAGGTAAAAGCTGATCAATTAACCCATACGATCCTCACTAAGACAAGTGAAAGAATCAAGGCAAAAACAAAAATGGGAAAGAATGACATGAAGGAGCCGGTTCCTCGTGACTTACCTTTTGATTACCCTTAAGCACAAACTATGCCAATTCCAAAACGTCTGAAGGGACAAAAGGGTAACCTATACAAAACTCGGGAAACTATTTGTATGATTGAAAATCCTTAAGAAACTCATGAAGAGAAAACTTGGATTAATAACGGTTGCAATATTATCGTCAAGGATGTAGAAAGGCTTAGGCAAATACTCACACCTACCATAGACACTTTACCCAACCTTGAATAAGTGGTGCAACCATATATGCCACTAAGCCCATTTCATGATAAAGCAAGTGTTACAAGAGGAGAGGAACATGATATTCCCTTACAAGATGGCATAATGCAACCTTTGACCCCTCAAACTACCCACATCACCCCACCCGACGATGTAGCACCGGCTACCAGTCCTATTTTGGACAAGCATTCGGACAAGTTCAGGGAGGAGTTTTATGATATTACCAGGGTTGTCGAAATGGCAAATGGTAACCATGCAAAGGATCTCTCAAATATAATAAATACATATGATTTTGAGACCTTCATCCTGAAATTTCTACACCAAGTAAGCCAATCATCACACGAAACCGGTAAGACAGAAAGGGGAATGAAATATCATCTGCGGTATGGTTCTAATTGATCACTTCCTTACCTAGTAGCAAATTTACGCTCTCATGGTGTTCACTGCTACTCTCACTCGCACCTGATTTCAAGTGAGGGGAGGAACACCTTATTACTTAGTAAATAAGGGTGAAGTCAAGCTCGTGACTCAAACAAAAACAAGCACTTCATGGGAGGCACCCCATGCTTATCCCTTTATGTAATTTGAATATCTACAAATTAGTTGGTTTTGTTTGGTTTCTTAGTTGATTTTGCAGGTTCTCACAGCAAGGAATAGGAATTCGAGGTCTCCTCGACTCGTTGTCATGTGGTAAATAGGTTCCTATGTAGGCGGAACCATCTTGGTTACAGTGTAACAGATGTATTTATAGTGTAATCTCTTGTCTGAGTTGCGCTGTAACCTTTATTAATTCAAACTTTCAAATTTAACAGGCACATGATTACGGCGTAACCAAACCATTGATTACGCCATAACCCCTTTCTCAAAACCTGAAATTAGTTTGAAATTTTTTCAAAACCTTGTATAATTAAATGAACTTTGTAGGTATGTTCTCTGAAAACCCTCACGAGTCTTCACTTGTCTACTTGGGCCACCAAGTGGTTTAAAAGACTTGTTGCATATGCTAAATGCAACCGTGATTCCTACGAAAGTAAGTTAGTTTGTCCAGTATAATTTTATTTTGAATGGTTAATGCTTTTAAGTTTGTTTAGTGATTTTAGGGGATACGAGATTACTCAGGATACAAGGATCAAGAGTTCGTCTCTTGCGATTATAACTTGAAGTAAAGAGCAATGCTCATAGGAGTCTTTTGTTCTAATTCTACTCTTATTCTTTGGTTTTCATTTCCTTAATTGTACAATAGGGACATTGTACAAATCAAGTGGGGGATGGGAGTAGAGTTACCACTTAACCTATATTTTCCTTTAATTTTCTAATTTAATTTGAAATATTAAGCCAATTTTAAAAATTTTGACATGTTTTTCCTAATAAACTAGAATTAATCTTTGCTGAGCGCACTATTATCCTTTGATTCAATTGGTAAGGTTAAGCATATTATTCCATTTTCATTTATTATACATAAATACACCAAATATATGAGTGTGCCGGTAGTATTGTAGACTTTAGAACTTGGCATGTACATTATTTTGAGACCTAATTGATTAGTTAGATTAGGCAGTTCAAAAAGGTAACGTATTAGGAAATAACCCAAATAGCCTATATGTGTATGTTTATCGACTTGTTACACAGACTTGTCGACCTCCCGTGAAAAACCTTTGTTTGCACTCAATTTTAGTACAAGATACCCCTAGATCACATTGTTAAGCCAATCCGTGTCTAAACCCTTTTATGTATCGTTACACCCTTTCGCCTTAGCCAACCTTGTAGTCTATATTTTCTTTGTGTTGAAGTTCCTGGCTGCTTAAGTCTATTGGTTCGGGGAAATGGGTTTGGAAATTATGCGCATTCGTGGAAGACCTGTCGTTAATGATCTGTAAAGACCCCCTGTTTCATCACTTTTGATATTGTTCATCTCAAGTGATAAGGGTATGTGTTATGTAGTCTATATGCAGCATGGGACTAAAAACAGATATAAACCTCTGTAGTACATATAAATAAAGACAGCCACACACACACACACACACACACACACACACACACACACACATATATATATATATATATATATGTTGTAAATAAAAAAGATGTAAAGATGGTGCAACTATAATCCATCTAACTGCTAAAAAGATATAAAAGTGGTGAAACTATAAGCCACATGTATGATTATGAAGAATGGGGCTAGTAGCCCATTATTGTGGATTAGATTTTTGGACTTAAATACTTAGGCTTGCGGATGGACGGTAGCCAGTTATGAAGACCTTAGACTATTAAACACTATTAGTCTTGTGTATTTTATTTAACACCAATTAATGTATATCCCATGTCTTATCCTACCCTATATCATTCTACATCTTAACCCTTGGTTTTGCTCGAACAAGGGATTTGAATGCAATCATGTATGTCTATTCCATCGTTATAGATATGTATATGTGATTTTGTTGCCCTTGTTGGTGTAACGCTTTTGGTAAGGAGTGCAGGATGATTCACCCTGTTAAACTCGTGTATCACCCATGTTGCCTTTAAAACTGTTTAGACCCTAATTCTAGCTGGTGAAGATTTATGTACCTTCCAAGCTTATGATAGAATACATGTTATGACTGTGCAATTGAGTGATCACCAAAAAAATGATACACTTAGATTAGTCATGAGAATTGAGTATTTTCGATCCCCTTTTCAAGAGATGTTCGACTTTAATGTTTTCTAGCATAAGTAAATTATGAATTCCTTTCTCCGATTAAAATTGGGAAAGTCTTTTTATAAATTATTCTAACAGGTCTACTTGAGGGCAAGTAGAAGTAAAGTGGGAGGATATTTGATAACATCAAATAATTAATACTTTTTAATATCAAATTCCCTATGAAAATGCTTATAATTATGTTATAAATATCTGAAAACATTACTTAATTGCTTATATTTAGTTTTCAAAAGCAATGCGAGCATTTGAGCAAAAGACGCGAGATTTGGACGTGGAATGCAAGCAATTAAAGGCATTCAAGGCTTTTACAGTGTAATCTCCCCGCAGGAGTTACGTCGTGATGACATCAAATAACGTCTATTTTATAGCATCATTTATCCTATGTAATTAACCTATTTTGTATAATTATTGCTAAGAATTATTACTTAATCGTTTGTATTTGAGAATTGCAGTAATTATGGAGTACTTGGTGAAGTTATGCTAAAAGGCACGCATTTTGGAGCATAATGAAAGAGTTCGAGAAAGTCTACTGATCTGACAGAAAATACACCATATTATTCTAAACCTATACGACGTATCCAAGACTTTAACGAATCAAAAGACCATTGCCTGACTTTGAAGAATATGCCGTATCCACATCAATGATACACCGTATATAATACTTTTGTCAACAAAGAAGAATCAACTGGTTTACCTCAATACGCCGTATCCATAAAAAATATACGCCGTATCCGTGCCTACACTTCACAAATTACCACGAAGGATTGGAGACCCAATATGCCGTATCCAAGAGACATCAATATGTCGTATTCATAATATAGTAATAAAATATTCTAGAAGATATCAAACATGGTCCTTACTCTAAAAAATCCCCAATACGCCGTATCCCACATTGCTTGATACGACATATCGACGAGTTTCCAGACTTTATAAATAGACGACCCAAAACTCAGTTTTAGGCATGCAAGTGAATCCCTAAACCACCAAGTCGACCAAGAGACGATCAGAAGAGCATAGAAGGTTAGAAAATAGCCTCAAGATCATAGGAAAACTCTTGTAATCTTCGCGCAACCGAATATACGTTCGATTGAGGTTTCTCTATTTTAATCGTTCATATATCAAACCGTTGTATTTTTACAATGACTATCGGCTGATACCTTTAGGTATCAGCCATGTTTATGAAGATCTAATGTTTGGTTTGTTTATCTCGATTGCTTAATTTATCGTTGATTGTTGTTTATGTTTATCAATTTATACTCGTTTACGTGCTTAAGTATGCGACCTATCATTCAACTGGGTCTAGTCCTACATATTTAATGCGCTGCAACTTCGGTGTTGTTTGGGCATAGGCTAAGAGTCCGGGATAGCTCTCCATATTGCAATTTATATATCTAGAATCATAGGATCACAAATTTTGACATATCCTTGCCTTTAGTCTAGTGAGCTTAGTTGAGCTATAAGGTGACCTTGGTATCAACGAGTATGTTCTTATTCTATTGGTAAGGACACGACTATGGACACTAGTATATTAAAAGAGTCCATTAAGTAGTAAGTGGTAAAGTCCTAGATAAGCATGGTTTAGTAAGAGCACCATTACTTAGATCCCAAGATAGATTATAATCAACTTAAGGAAGCTTTATGCGGATGCGTCTAATTGTGACAGAATTAGCATGTCTAGGTTTTAGAAAGAAGTACCGCCTAAATCTAGGAATGATATACCCTTCGAGATAAGCCATCATTGCACTAATAAACAAACCTACGTTTTATCAGATTATTCATGGTTGAACACGTTTCCTTACATAGTTCTCCGACCTGTCGAACTCAACGTTTGTTTATCTTCTTTGTGTGTTTATTGCTTTACTTGTCATCAAACCTTTAGGTTAGATTCACATAACTGTGCTACGTATCTAAGGCCGAAACCCACTTATTTGCATTACTTTAGGCTTAACTTACAGATAACTAAAATACCCATAAAATTAGTAATATAACGCTCTCTGTCTTATGGATCGACACCCTACTTTACCACGAAGCTACATCTTAGACCGGAGACACGTCTCCAGTAAAGAGTTGTTTTTAGGTAATATCGCATAAATAAATAGTGGATCACAAATATTGACATATCGTTGCCTTTAGTCTAGTGAGCTTAGTTGAGCTATAAGGTGACCTTGGTATCAACGAGTATGTTCTTATTCTATTGGTAAGGACTCGAATAGTGGACTACTAGTATATAAAGAGCCATTAAGTAGTAAGTGGGTAAAGTCTAGATAAGCTAGGGTTTAGTAAGAGCACCATTACTTAGATCCTAAGATAGATTATAATCAACATAAGGATGCTTTATGCGGATGCGTCTAATTGTGACAGAATTAGCCTGTCTAGATATTAGGAAGAAGTACCGCCTAAGTCTAGGAATGATATGCCCTTCGATATAAGACAATCATTGCACTAATAAACAAACCTACGTTTTATCAGATTATTCATGGTTGATACGTTTTCCTTACATTAGTTCTCGACCGCTTCTCTATTGTTTGTTTATCTTCTTGTGTGTGTTTATTGCTTTACTTGTCATCAAAACCTTAGGTTAGATGCACAAAACTGTGCTAGTATCTAAGGCCGAAACCCCCCTTTTTGCATTAGTTTTAGGCTTAACTTAGATAACTAAAATACTCATAGAATTAGTAATTAACGCTTTCGCTCTTAGGGATCGACACCATACTTAAAGAGTTGTTTTTAGGTATAGTCGGCATAAAATAAATAGTAAAACTTGATACATATATAACACCTACACAATGACACATCACGCCTGTAATCAAGATTAATGAAAAAATGACTCAGCATCAGTTGTTATAGCGTAACATCGCCATCACCTTTATGCCATAACATATAATTTAAAGAAGGTTGAGAATTCGAGAAAGCATTATGGCGTAACCATAGCGATTTGGTTACGCTGTAACATTAATTAAGCCTAGAGAATGGGAAACCACATCAGCATTGTTACGGTATAATGTGTTCATAACTTTTACACCGTAACATCTTCGATACTTATAAATAGAGCCCTCACTCGGCTCATTCAGATCACTAACCTCACCAGTTCACAACATAGTGTCAAGAGTCAAATAAGGCCTCTAGAAGAGGAAGTATTCCACCAAGAAGTCTAAGGGAGGATCACTTTACTCATTTTAGCATTAATCATTCATAAATGCCGTTTGTAAGAATTAAGATTTATCAATAGTAAAACCATTTTTCTAAAAGTGACAAAATCAAATTAGAACTAGTTAAAACTTAGCTCTTGGGACGACCTTGGATTTACCAACTACTGCACTACATACGACCGGGTTCTCTGCCCGTTAGTGCGTGTATTGGTAGACGAGTTTTATAAATTTAAAACTTGGCAATTAATTATTCAAAACAATTCTACGCATCACAAAGCTAGAGTTTAGTAAGAAGAACCACCTAGCTTAGGAATGATATAACACCAACAAAGTAATACAATCATTGCACTAATAAACAATTCCTACATTTTATTTTATTAAAATGACTGATACATTTTCCTTACATTAGTGTTTGACCACTTCTTTATCGTTTGTTTATATGCTTGTGTGTGTTAATTATCTTATTTGTCTCATTTAGTTTAGATTAAACCAAACTCGTGCCAGTCTCTCAGGCTGTAAAACCCCCTTTTGCGTTAGTTTAGGTTTATGTAGAATTAATAAGGATAAATTAGGGGTAACCTAGATAACTAAAATATTGATAGATTTAAGTGTTAATGCTCAGTCTTAGTGATCGACACCCTACTTACCAACGAACCTACAGCTGATCGGGTACACTGCCCATTATTGTTTGTTAATAGGTAAATTCGACAAAATATAAATAGTAAAACTTGATGATATAAATTACTTACACACAATGACAAACATCAGTCCTCAATGGCACATACAATATGTGCAAATAGAACATTTTTTTAAATAAAACTCGCTTTGTATTTTCATAGTAAAAAAAAAGAAATCTAATTAACAAAGAGTGTTTTTCTAGTAGTGCATAAGCCAACTCTCTTATACATATTAAAATGGATCCTAAATTAGACATTTTTAGCGGATTTAAATATTTTATTTCGTCTCAAAATAATTGTCCACTGACATAAACCACATAGTCTAAAGACATGATCATCATTAGATCTTTCTTTTTCTAACTTCTTGCATGTAGAATGATAGTTTTACTGTTAACTAATTAATATATAACTTTTTTGTGTTTATAATAATAACTTTAATTGAGGATAATTTGATAAACTCGATTTAAATTTCATATATGTTTTTTGAAGTGGACAGTTAATCTGATTCAAACCAAAAATGAAATATGGAAACTAAATTTTAAGACGGAATGAGTAAGACCTATTGTAATGGGTGGTCATTGTCGTGTGTGCTATCTTGGCATTCAAGACGTGTCTATGACTATTATACAAACACATGCAGTAATAGTCATGGTCATGGTTTAAATGTAAAGGACTCAGTCTTGTTTTTGATCGAGTGAGTCTTGTGGTGTTTTTTCTTTTTCTTTTTGGTATGAGTGTGTGTTGTGGAAACCGTAGAGAGTGGGGGGTAATAGGTTTACAATAGCTAACACATATTCTAACACTCTAACCATGTTGGTCCAATTTAGAGAGTAATGATCAATGCATATATTTAAACAAAAATTTGGCTAAGTAATGAAAGACCCGCTGATAGACATCAATAGGTATTGAAGGACTCGCTGAGTGCAAAGCCTTAGCAAGCAACCTCAGACGTATTCAAGTCAAAGACATCGTCAAGGAAGTCGACGATCACTTGAAGACATACTCGTCAGCTGGGATGGACAAAAGCTAGTATGTAGAAGGAATATGTTGTGGTTCTAAGGAGAGTCAAAGGTGGCAATACTCTGACTATCCTATTACCCTTTAAAGAAGAACAAGCTGAGCTTAAGCTGTTCTCTAAAGTTTAGGCGGGAAACTCAATAACTCATAAAGGCGGGACAAAAGGTTATTTGAGTTAAAGCATGTACCAAGTACGAAGTTAGTAAAAGTAGTGAACAGTTGGCAGAACAGTTTACTAAAGTATGGGCGGGTAGTTTCCAAGAATGGACGTGTATTAAATACCTCGTACGTCCTCTACTAGATTCTTGACACGTTGCAACTACCCCCACTAAGGATACAACCTCGTATTAGTATAAATAGAGAAGGTTGTAAGGAGTAAATTTTATTGCTTTTATTGTTGTATTTATTATAGACGTTTACTCCTTTGTCTAACTTACAAGGTAGACCTCTGATCCACTCAGCTGGTCTATATAAGTTCGATTGTAAACTTGATACTCTATCAAGTTTACTTGTTCAAAGGGTAATCTTACATTGTCATTCAACTTGTGCGATCCATAGCACATTGTAATACTTTGATTCTTATCAATAAAGCATTACACGATTGAAAAGTTATTACTTGTGTTATTTACATTAGATAAGTGTTATTCCATATAGACGTGTTAATTGGGACTTTCAAACCACACTCATAATATTTAGTACAAAGAACTCGTAGTTAGTTGTAAGATTAAGTTAGTAAGCTAACCGGGCCAAAGTTACAATTTAAGCCCATACCATAAGCCTATGGCCGGTTAGCTAGGCATATATAAACCCTCTCCATTGCTTGGAGAGGGTGTTGGTTGTTCATTTGTCACATTTCTTAAGCTAATATTACATGTTTTTCTTTCTCTCTCTAAGTGTTCATCTAACCACCTCTTTCTCTCTCTAAAACTCTAAGTAATCATTTCATACTTGTGATAAGATTATTCTACAATTAGTATCAAGAGCCATGGGGTATTTGGGTAGGTTATGTGTTCATTTCTTCTACTCGTTCTAGGCATGTTGTGGTTCAAATCCATTCTAAAGGTTTTCACCTTTTGAAGGTTTAAAACCCATAAAGATCATAACTTTCTTGCTTATTTATCTTAGTATATACTAGAAGTACAAGAAAATCTTTCAAAAACCATAAAAAATATCATCTTTTTTAGTCTTTTTGGTTAAAAAGAGGGTTTTGTACCAAGAATATTGATTTCAAATTTTTCGTGTCAAAAACATTAAAGTTTGTGTTTTTAAGGTTCTAATAGTCTTAGATAGTTAAGTTGTACATGAAAAATCGGGTAAAAACGTCAAAAAGTTTATCTTTTTAAGATTTTTGATTTTTGAGTTTCGTAGTGTATTGGCCTATCTATACACATTTATAAGTCAGGCGATCTATATGTATTAGTCTTCAGGCGATTTATACGTGTGTGATAACTAAGGTGATTTATACGTGTGTAATAACTAAGGCGATTTATACGTGTGTGATAACTAAGGCGATTTATACGTGTGTAATAAGTAAGGCGATTTATGCGTATGTAATAACAAAGGCGATTTATACATGTGTTTTTAGTCTGGCGATTTATACACACTCAATTATCAAGGGCAATTTATACATGATCCTTTACAAAGGCGATTTATACACTCCTTTGTGAAGGTGATTTATACATTTTGCTTAGGTGATTTATATGCTTGACTAAGGAGAACTATACACGTTTGTTAAGTGAATTATACAGTTGTTCTTTGATTTGTAAAATCCCGTGAAGATTCGATTTCTCGGTTTTATCAAGAATTGTAAAATCCCGTGTATTCCGAAAGACTCAAACCTCATTAATCAAAACTCACTTTAACACAACAACCTCCAATCACTGTCCGATCATTTTAATCTTATCACATTGAAATGGATCCAATGATTTCACTTGGACAAAAGAATACTCTTGCTGAGTACATGATACTCTCCGGTGCTGACAATCGTCCACCTATGTTGGACAAAGACCTGTATGATTCTTGGAAAAGTCGAATGGAATTATACATGCAAAATAGAGAGCACGGAAGAATGATACTTGAATCAGTTGAACATGGTCCTCTCATTTGGCCTACGGTTGAAGAGAACGGTGTGATCAGAACAAAGAAATATGCTGAATTATCTGCTGCTGAGAAAATTCAAGCTGATTGTGATATGAAAGCTACCAATATCATTCTTCAAGGTCTTCCTGCTGATATCTATTCACTTGTGAATCATCACAGAGTTGCTAAAGATTTATGGGAGAGAGTTCAATTACTGATGCAAGGTACATCTTTGACAAAGCAGGAAAGAGAGTGTAAGCTGTATGATGCATTTGATAAGTTTACTCACATCAAGGGGGAATCACTTCATACGTATTACTTGCGATTTACTCAGCTGATTAATGATATGAACATCTACAAGATGAAAATGGAGCAATTTCAAGTTAATACCAAGTTCTTAAACAGTCTTCCACCTGAATGGAGTAAGTTTGTGACTGATGTCAAGCTTGTTAAAGATTTGCATACCTCCAACTTTGATCAACTTCATGCATATCTTGAACAACACGAACTCCATGCAAATGAAGTCCGTATTATGCGTGAACGCAATCAAGATCCACTTGCATTCATTGCAAATCAGCAGATGACACCACCTCACTTCAACACTTATCAGTCTCCTTACAACAATCCTCAACTTCAACAACAGTTTTCACCATCACAACAGTTTTCACCATCACAACATGCATCAATTCAACCCAATCAACATTACTCATCTCATTATCCATCACAAACTCAATTCAATCATTCATCCATTCCACCATCACATACATTTCAGTCTCAAATGAATCATCAAACCTCAACTGTTCCTCAAGTAATTCCACAAGTTGCTTATCAATCACCTCAAGCTCCTACACAACTTATGACTGAGTCACCGTTTGTAGACTCAGGTTTTGCTGTTCCTGTGTTTTCTCCTGGAGATGATCCAATTGCTTGTCTCAATAAAGCAATGGCTTTTCTAACAGCTGTAGCTTCTTCAAGGTTCCCTTCTACCAATAATCAACTCAGAACTTCCTCTAATCCAAGAAACCAAGCCACTATTCAAGATGGCAGGGTTACAGTGCAACAAGTTCAAGGGAGACAAGGGCAAAATTATTCTGGTAATACTTATAAGGGCAATGCTACTAGTTCAAGGGGAAATACTACAAGTGGACAGGCAAGAGTTGTTAAATGCTACAACTGCCAAGGTGAAGGACATATGGCTAGGCAATGCACTCAGCCTAAGCGAACAAGGAATGCAGCATGGTATAAGGAGAAAGCAATGTTAGCAGAAGCTCAGGAAGCTGGACAAATATTGGATGAGGAACAACTCGCATTTCTTGCAGATCCAGGAATTCCAGCAAGTCAAGCTCAGACAGTCATTCCTCACAATGCTGCTTTCCAGACTGAGGATCTTGATACTTATGATTCTGATTGTGATGATCTCTCGACTGCACAAGCGGTTCTTATGGCCAACATTTCCAATTATGGTTCTGACGTTATCTCAGAGGTACCTAATTCTGAAACCTAATATTTGGCATTAATATGTCCGGTTTTTTGTCATTGAGGTCGTATTATTATAAAAAGTATGTGTAGTCTTAAGCACAAATAGCTTTTCCTTTATCTTTTCTCTTTTCTGCACTCCTTTTGATATAAACTTGTCTTTCAGGAATAGCAGTACTAACTTCAGGAATTGCACTAGCAGTACTAACTGGTATATCAGCAGTACTAATTTCTTTTTCACCTTTTTCACCACTACCAGGATCTTCCACTAGTTTAGTAGGCTCTTCTTGATCTAAAAGTATCTCAGTATCATCACTATTCTTCTCCTGAACCTCTACATCCTCCTAAAACCATGTCATTCCCTCATCTTGTACCAAAGAGATAGTGGGATCCTTATCTATTTCAGAGATCTTCCTCCCCTGTTTGGAAGAATCCTCCAAATCTTCTTCATCATCAGAGAGAACCACTCTTGCCCTTATCCTAGATTGGCTTGCCTTCACAGTCTGCTCTAACTTCTTCACCCTTTTGACAAGCTTTGTGAGAGCAGTATTGTAGGTTTGTTTGGTTTCTTTTAATTCTGACTCCAAACCTTCCACTTTCTTGGATAATAAGGTACAAAGAACCGTCAATTCATTAAGTGATAAATACCCTCATCACGTCCAAGTGAGTGAACACTTTGGAGAGGTGATTCATGGGGCATTGGAGCAGCCTCCTCTGCAACAGGTGTAGTTTGTATAGTTGGTGGTGTGGTTGGTGGTTGTGAGGTGGATGGATGTGTTTGGGGTGATAAGGATGGTGAAGATGTTATTCTGGAAGGAGATGACTCAGATGTAGTTTGGATAGATGGTTCTTCATCATGATGCTGAACTAGCATTGTGTCAAACAATGGAGTAATCACCCCAGAATATCCCTTAGATGCTCTTTTCATGTTGCTGAACAGTTTGTGTGTAAGGGTAGGAGTAGGATAGGTTCTTGTATGGGGAAAAAAAGTCTTTGGTGTTTGTTCAAAAAGATTTGTATGAATCTGGGATACATCAAAAACTTGTGTGTGCTATCCAAATTCTTTACCATGGCATCAAAAATTAATTTTGAAAAGTTAAAAGTTTTGTTTATTGCCAGGCATATGATAGCAGCAGCTATATTGCTACTAAACTGCTCCCAAGCAGTCTTCTTTGGACTCAAACAGTGAAGAATGGTATGAATGATGAATTTCCACTGAGAAGAAAAATGTCCGTTTTGAAAAGTGAGGCTATCAAAAGTAGTTACATACCCCATAAGAGCCAATTGCTCAAAAATTTCTACAGTAGGGAGAGTATGAAGACCTTTAGAATCTTCAAACTTGAGATGTCTTCTAATAGATGCCTCAGTAACGAATACCTTGACCTTCCTATCTATGGTAGCAGTAATACCCATAACTCCATCCTCAATTGTGCATAAAGCAGCAGTTTGCCAAAATTGTTCAATTAGAGAAGCATAAATGGTTGGGCTTTGAGTAAGACCATACTTGATGTGACTTGTAGAGAGAAAATCAATGATTTGGTGAAACACCTCACTTCCCTCTGACTTCTCTAAATAGGCAACCATGTTGTGCTTGTCGCAAAATTCCAAACTCGTCATTTGATGAATAGAAAGTGAATTAAGGTTATGGGAAATGGTCGTGGGAGAGAGTATGAGTGTTTGGTAGAGGTAATTAAGAAAAAAGAGAGTGTTTAAGGTTTTAAATTGCACCGACTGAATAAGATTTGTACTTATCTTGAAGAAATCTTATGAATTTATAGAAAGATCAAGAATTTTCCAATTAGTCAAACCCTATAGGCTATAAGCAAGGCAGTTGGCGAAAATATCTCAACGGCTATATTAAAATGCGGAAATATCCAATTAGTCAAACCCTATATGCTATAAGCAAGAATTTTCCAATTAGTCACCCACCAGTACTAACTTTAGCCTAACAGTACTAACTTTAAGCCTATCAGTACTAACTTTGCCCAACAGTATTAAGATATGTCTGGCAGTACTAACTTAATATTGGCAGTATTAAATTTATGCCTAGCAGTATCAACTTCAATTTGATTCCATCATAAATGTAGACTCTCACAAACTCTCTTTCTATTTTTCATCTCACTATATCTCTCAATTATTTTTGCTCACCAATTCACTCTTTCAGTTTTTTATTACACAACTCTCTTTCTGTTTTTCAGCTCATAAATTCTCTCTATTCTTTTTCACACCAATTTAGACAGTTTTGTACAATGTGCCATCAAATCCATTAGTTTCATACTGTCCTCCCCTCCAAGTATATTAACTCTTGAGAGAGGTGGATCATTAGACTATATAGATGTCTCAAGCAATCAAGTTGATTAGATAACAATTTCTCCTAGGTTATTGCAAAATAGGGAAGCTCACATAGACTATATTAAGCACACTTAAGAAAATGCTAATATTCTTCGGGAAATAGTCAAACTAGCTAAGGCGAAACAACCATTAGATAGTGAGTTAGACTTTGCCTATAAGTATGCCATAAGAATTCAGGAGTTGCTTGTATATGTTCAAGATACGTGCCCTAATGCGATAACACCTAGTTCTAAGAAGATTGTCATCACACCAATGAATAATGTCAAGAAAGTTAGGTTTGTTGAACCTATCACATCCTCGAGCAAGACTCAACAAGTAGAGTCTTCTAAAACATCAGATTCTAACACACCTGTGTTGTCTTCTACAGGAGTGAAGTGTTCTACTAGTAATTGCGGATCAAAGCCTACAGGCAATAAAAAGAATGATAGGATTTCGTATCAGGCTAAGCCTACTGAAAAGCACTTACAAGCGGTGAAACGGATCTTTCGATACCTTAATAGAACCATTAACATGGGTCTATAGTACTCGAAGGATACCGATATGTCTCTCACAGCTTATGCAGATGCTGATCACGCGGGGTGTCAGGACACTAGACGTAGTACGTCAGGAAGCGCTCAGTTCTTAGGTGGTAAACTTGTTAGCTGGTCGTCCAAGAAGCAAAAGAGCACTGCCATATCGAGTACAGAGGCGGAATATATTTCCTTATCTGGGTGTTTCTCACAAATCCTTTGGATGCGTTCACAACTAACAGATTATGGCTTTCAATTTAATAAGATCCCTCTGTACTGCGACAACAAGAGTGCGATTGCTTTATGCTACAACAATTTTCAACACTCTAGAGCAAAGCACATTGATATTCGCTACCATTTCATAAAGGAGAAAGTAGAGAATGGAATCGTGGAGCTATACTCTTTCCGAACTGAATACTAACTAGCTGACATCTTTACTAAACCTTTGCATCGAGAAAGATTTAACTTCTTGATCGATAAGCTCGGTATGAAAAGCATGTCTCCGGAAATGTTGAAACGTCGTCTGGCTGAGGAAACGGACAAGTGATGGTGGTAACTCATATCCTGTATATATATGTGTGTATATATTGAAACATAAAAAATCCAAAAAGATTTTCCTTTATAAAATTTTATAAAAACAAAAAAAAATTAAAAAATCAGAAATATATAAAAATATGGATCTCTGGCATGTCTTCTGAAAATCAATAACATTTACGGCCTTAGAAATGTCATTCAATAATGATACGAGGCTGTAAATGAAGTTCGAGCAGAAGTTTCAAATGTTTTTCAAAACATGCCAAAATGGCTTACTATTATTTTAGATAGCAACCCGGTCATCATCTTAAAGGCAAGTATGTCGTCTAAAAGACAACTTGACCTCATAACGAGAATTAATTTTCTCGGGAATGAATTACTTTATATTCATTCAAAGGCTTGTGATTACATTGCATCACAACCCGTGCTTATTATAATCGGTAAGTTTACGCGTCAGTGCGCTTATGTGTCAAAATAAGAGAAATCTTATTTTCTTGGGTGTTGATTTTCAAAATATAAAATAATCATCTTTCAAATTCAACAGATCATCATTTTCTAAGACAATTTTAAACCATCATATAACGACTACAGCTCTTTCAATAGAAAACGGGTCATTATTTGAGGGGGATACATTGTCAAAATCATCTTAGTCATAATCAATGAAGTGTCTATCAGAAAAGGTTTTAATGGTGTCGGGTGAATAATTAAAGGAAAGTTGACAAATTTCAACTCAAAAGGACTTTACGTGCTATATGTTTAATCTCATTGGGGCATTAATGCATTATGTGAACTTATTTCTCGATAACTAAACCTTAAGAGCTAATTTTGAAAATTTAGGAACTTAGTTTTCCTTAGGAAAAGGTTATAAGAAAATTTAAATGTGACCTTAAACCCTAGGGGGCATTTATGCAAAATCTCAATAGATTCAAACATAAACACCCCCTTGCCGCTTTCTGTCACACACGAACAAACACTCACATAAACCCTCAAACCTCCATTGCTGGAATTCAAGACCTCAAGAACTTGCTCAATCTTTGTTTCAAGCCTAAGGTACACACGTTAGATTGTTCTAATACCCATATATATGACCAAATTGTGGATTATTGCTCAATAAACCCTAAAAATCGACCTAACTTGAAACACCTTAAAAAGTGGATGAAAAGTGAAATTGATTAAGGGGTTTTGGTATATTAAGGGTCTAGATGTTGTGTTTAAAACATGTTTTAATAAGGTTATCTCGTTCTTAGGTTTCGGATGATTCTTGATTTTGAAAATTTTGAAAATGGGTTAAAACTCGAAAATTGTCATGGGTTTGGGTTTAAGAAGTGTTATAATGAGTGATTAAGTGCATTTGAGTGTTAAATAACTTGCTTGTTTAAAAATCTTGAGAGTTGTGAGTTTATCGAGTTCTTGTGGCTCAAACTTAGCTTATGTCAAGATTTTTCTGGTTAAGTTGTAATTGAAAGTGGTTTGAATGATAAAATGATGCTATGAGGTCATGTTTGAGTATGATTAGATGCTTAAAAGGGTGTTAAAATGGTTAAGTAAAAATTGCATAGACGATTTATGCGTATTGATTGTAAAACAGGCGATCAATACACATGATAGGTGGTCAGGCGATCAATACGAAAATAAATATACAAGCGATCTATGCAATCTTGATTACTTAGGCGATCAATATGTTTTTGTATAGGCGATCTATACATCTTTAAATACAATAGGCGATCTATACATGTTTAAATAACACGGGCGATCTATACATAATTAAGGATAGCAGGCGATCTATACATACTTAAGGATAACAAGCGATCTATACATAACTAAAGGAAATAGGCGATCTATACACATTGCATAGGCGATCTATACGTGATTTAAAAAAAATAATCCCTTAATTTTAGTAGCTCATCCGTATAACCTAACCTAAGTATAATTATTCCTTATCTTGTCATAATATGATTAAGTTAGGTATAATTTTCCTTAGAAATCTTAAGTGTTTGCCATGATTACATTAGTTTGCCTATAGTTTATGTGGTATATGTATTGTGTGTATCCTAGTTGCATATGTATCAGTCCTTTGTATTGTATGCCTTTGTGTTAATGGGTTGCCTAGTATTTGTTTGCCTATTTCCTGTAGTAAACCTTGTTCTACATCAATGATCTTAAATCATGAGATAGATTGTCCATCTTGATATATATTTGCTTGCATATGAACTGTATGTGAAAACTCTTAGCAGAATCATGTGTTCCATCACTGCTTAACAAACCAAACTTGATCTTGAGCTAGTTCCCAAAGAGAATCGTCTTGATATCGAGAAATGCAATGGAAGAATCCCTTGTGGATTTTCACCAAGAGAACCCACATTTTAAGTCACTCTGGATGCTTTAGCACTCACTTCATGCTATCCTGTATTTCTCATCACTGCTAATGTCCCTGAAGTGTATATGCATCAGTTCTAGAATTGCATATACAAGCATGATGACTTCTACAGATTCAAGATTGACAAGAAGAAAAGATTCAAGCTTACCTTGGAAGTCTTCAGAGAAATCCTTCAGATTTGCCCAAGAGTACAGGGTAGAGACTTTGATCCCCTTCCCTCTGAAGAAGACACTGTGTCTTTCTTGAGAGATCTCAGTCATATTGGGGTGATCAATTCACTCAATGATGTTATTGTCGATCAAATGCATCAACCTTGGAGAACCTTTGCTGCTCTTATTAACAAAAGCTTATCAGGAAAAACTACTGGTCTTGACAAGCTCCGTCTCTCCAGAGCACAAATCATTTGGGGTATGTTCTATCAGAAGAATATTGACTATGTGGAGTTACTCTGGGAAGACTTCACCTATCAGATTGACAACAAAGACTTCAAAAAACAAGAAACGCTGTACTACCCTCGTTTCACCAAAGTTATCATCCACCACTTCCTGATTCAAGAAAAGTCACTTTCCTGGAGAAACAGAATTGGGATGCACACCTCCAAGGATGATTATTTGATTAACACCTTAAGATTTGTTTCAAGAAAAGAAGCATCTCAGAAATATGGAGTTGTTCTTCCTGAATGTTTGACAAGTCCAGCAATGAAGGAAAGCAAAGCATACAAGACTTATCTTGGCTTTGCTACAGGTGCGGTGCCTCCCAAGGCTGCTAGAAAGTTCAAGAAAGCATCTCCATCAAAGAAAGACAATGTTCCTATCCCTGAAGATGAAGAACCTGTCAAAAAGGGCAAAAGATTGAAGACAGCTGCCAAGAAGTCTGCTTATAAGCCAGCAACAGGTATCGTCATCAGAGAGCCTGCTGTGGAAACTAAGTCTAAAAGAAAGGAGAAGGAAAAGGTGGATGTAGCACATGGAAAGGGAATAGAGTTGTTATCCGATGTAGCTTTAACTGAAGAAGCTCAGATAAAAGAAGTTAGAAAGAAGAGTTTAAGAGACTTTCACAAGACACATCCCAGTGGTTCGGGTACGGTTGCTGAAGATCCTCCAAGTGTTGCAAAGATTACACCTCCTGTCACAAGTGAAGGAACTGGTGATATACCAGGGGTTCCTGATGTGACCAATGATGACTCATCTGAGAGTGAATCTGAGTCTTGGGGAAATGATGAAGACGACAGTAATGAAGAACATGTATCAAGTGATGAAGGCAGTGAGGAGGAGAATGAAAGTGATAAACAAGCATCAGATTTGAAGCAAGAAGAAGAATCTAAAGATAATGATCATGAAGAGAATAAAGATGATGATGATTTGGAATTAGAAAGTAATGATGAGACTGAAGGTGATGAAGAAAAGGATGATACTACTGACCAATTTGATGATGATGCAGATGCAAGATTGGAAGAACCCACTGAGACTGCTACAGGAATTGTTCAAGGAGAGGGTACTGATGCAGAAATGACTAAATCTCAACAAGGGAATGAAAATTTAGAGACTACTCAAGAACAAGTTGTTGAAGATGCTCATGTGACGATTTCTACTGTTACAAAAAGGACTGAAGTTCCAGTTACTAGCTTTTCTCGCTGGATGTATAAATAGTTTCTCTACTGGATGTTCCTGCTCACCATGAAGTTTCTCTACTGGATGTTCCTGTTCACCATGAAGTCCCAAGAGCTCAGGCACCACTCTTCTTTCAATACCTGTTTCTGTTATCCCTGAATCATCACCGGTATTCACAAACTTTCCTCAATCATCACATACCTTCACTCCTACACCAATACTGGCTACACCTACTCCTCCACCAACAATTCAAACGACAAATCCTCTATCTAATCTTCCTGACTGTTCATCTGTCTTTTGATTCAACGACAGAATCTCAGCATTGGAAAAAGAAGTTGCTGAACTTAAGAAAGACCCTCTACACACTCAAGTGATGTCGTTAGTCGATGAACATCTAGACACAAGTTTGGGAGAAACAAGAGAAGAATTCATGAAATTCCTTTCAGAGTCCTTCACGGCAAGAATCAAAGAGCAAGTAAAAGATCAGCTGCCTCAGATTCTGCCCTAGGAAGTGTCTAACTTCGCTCCACCTGTGATCAAAAAGTTGTTTCATGAAACACATGATGAAGTCACTTTAGCAAAGGCGTCTTCTCAACCACAATCTACTTATGAGGCTGCTTCTACACTTACTGAATTTGAGTTAAAGAAGATTCTTCTTGACAAAATGGAGAAAAGTGAATCATATCTAACTGCTCCCGAACACCAAGAATGCTATGATGGGTTGAAAAAATCTTACGCTCTCGACCAAGATTTCTTCTACTCTTATGATGTGTATACATTGAAGCGTGGCCGAAAAGACAAGGATAAAGATGAAGACCCATCCGCTGGATCAGACCGAGGGTTAAAGAGGAGAAAGACAAGCAAAGATGTAGAACCAACCATTGATCCCAAAAAGAAATATTCTACATCTGGCTCTTCCAAAGGCACAAAGTCTCAACAGAGATCTTCTGGAAAGTCTGTTCAATCAGAGGAACCAGTGTTCGAGGTTGCGGATTCTGACATGCCACAAGACCAAGAAGGGGACATGGGTGACAATGAAGATGAACCAAGGAAAGAGACTTCTTCTAGAAGTGATTGGTTCAAGAAACCTACTCCGGTTCAAGAGCTCACTGACCCTAACTAGCATGTTGGCAAGACTACGCAGGAAGGACCACCTCAAAAGTGGTTGATGACTCTTGCAGCTTCTACTCCGACTGACAAATCGTTGAAGGAATTTGATGAATTGATGAGCACTCCCATTGACTTATCTGCATTTATCATGAATGGTTTGAACATCTCTAATTTGACTCAAGATCCTTTGCTAGGGCCAGCATTCAGACTTCTCAAAGGCACACATAAAAATTATGCTAAATTAGAATATGATTTTGAAGAATGTTACAAGGCTCTCTCAGAAAAACTTGATTGGGAAAATCCTGAAGGCGATGACTATCCATTTGATCTTTCCAAACCCCTTCCTTTGATCACACGTGGAAAATGTTAAAAGTACCATTCAAATTCTTCATCAATAATGATCTTAAGTATCTTCAAGGAGGAATTTCGACTATGACGTACACGACGTCTACTACCAAGACAAAGGCCGCTCAGTATGATCTACCTGGCATTAAAGACATGGTTCCAAACATATGGAGTCCTGTTATGGTTGCTTATGATAAATATGTGTTATGGGGCATATCATATTGGAGAGAACAACGTAAGTCCTTCTATGACTTTGCAAGAGGTATGCAATCAAGGGGAGATGTCTATTTGACAAAGCGTATTATGGTAGTCATTCATGTCTCTGTAATGAGGAAATATGGATACGGGTACTTAGAAGAGATTGTAGTACGAAGAGTTGACAACATACTTTACAAATTCAAGGAAGGTGACTTTACACGACTTCGGATCAACGACATCGAGGATATGTTACTTCTTGTGGTTCAGAATCGGCTCATCAATCTTTTAGGCGATGATGTTGTTGACTTCACAATAGCATTGAGAATGTACACCAGAAGTCTGGTTATTCAAAAGTGAGTCGAAGATCTTCAACTTGGAGTTGAGAGTTATCAAAAGAAGATCAACGTCACCAAGCCTGATACTACAAGATCAGATCTCCGAAAAACGCACCCGTATACTCCATACAAAGACCCTCAAGGATTCATTTATGTCGACAACTCAGGAGGAACAGGTTGATGCGCTCAGACGAACTGTACAAGTTCAGTGATGGTCATTTAACCAAACTCTTTCTTCGTCGAGGACATTACAAGGATATCGCAATGACGTACTTGCCAAATAGAATATGGAGAATTGAAAAGAAAGAGCTCAATTTCATGATAAGGACTCAATAAGCTGCTAAAAGAAAGGAGGATGATGAGGAGTTTGGAGAAGTTTGTCGGTGGTAGACTCTACGGAACTAACCTCAGACTGCTGCAAAGAACAATATGACTTCATCATATTGTGTTCATATCTCAAAGGTCATTTCGTATATCATAAATACTTGAGAATTTGTATAGTATTATAGACATATGGTGAAAAATATGTGTGCTTGGGAGTATAAAATTTTCAGAATTTCTAGTAAATTCAATTTTTTCAAAATTTATTATACTCTGCACAGTTTATATACCCTCAAAAAATTGAGGGGGAGCACATAACATGTTCTTATGTGATTATGGCCACAATTTTGTCCTGTAAGTTTTAATCACAATTGATATCCAAAATATCAAGGGATGAACTTTTTGGATAAGGGAAAAAATGTGATTAAACTGAAAAGTTATATTGGACATTTGATCATATGAAATGGAACTTTATGCACTCATCCTTTAGCATGTACTACGTTGCGGTGCACATGTTAAGGGGGAGCTTTAGTGATAATGAAACTCTCAAAGTGTAATCGTTGATATCTATATCAACGCTTTTGATTGAACTTTTCAACGATTTGGTGTCGATTGTGATGGATACCTTAAAGACTGACTTGTTATTAATATTTGGAGTTTAAGGCGTTTAGGTATAGGTATCAAATCATGAATCCAACCAGAACCGGAGAGATCTAACCCAGGGATTAACCACTAGTTAGTGTAGAAGTCCTTAGGTATGAAACAAAAACGGAGAAAAAAGTGAGAATGGGAATAATTGCGACTAAGATGGAGCTAACACCTTCTACCGGATACATATATATTCACAGAGTGTCTCCCGTATACAGAATCGGGAATAATGCCGACTAAGATGGAGCTAACACTGGAACAAACCCAACAAGGTGTTAGTTATGAAGTCTCGGTAAGCATTGAAGGGGTTGAAGAATGAAAAAGAAATGTAAGGATAAAGGGTGAAAAGAAAGAAGCCCTCCATACACTTAGGCAGAAACCGGGTCAATACATAATCTGTCGGAAACACTAAGGTGTTGTCTGACATTGAAGACAGTCATGGACCCAGTGACGCTATGCACAACCCCCCTAGCCACTCAAGGTCTCTCAACAGACTCTTGTTTCATTTCTCATGGAGATTACATGCATTTCTATCGACTTTCTCACTCTGAGTTAGTTGATATTGAAAAGGTGGCAGTCTGCTCCAGCCTCCGATCACTAAAAACAAAGTGCACATTGAGTCTAGAGCCAAGAGATCATCAATAAATCTCATTAGGACACTTGTCAAATTATGCTTGCTATTTCACACAATGTGAATAACAAGTTAACATATTAAGAGTCCTACGCATTATCCTTGTGATTATGCCAGAACATCTGAGTGACTTCATTCACGATGAAGATGGAAATCCTTCATGAGCTAACATCAAATAAGCTCATGGTAAGTGACTTGTGCGATTCTTTATGAATCAAATTAGTGACAACTGGAATGAAACGATGGTGTGGTTCTATAAGAATCAAACTTATTCTAGGTTATGGATCGATGATTAATAAATTTTGAAATGCTTAAAACTATTGATGTGTCACAAAACCACTTCTGCAAGTGACACTTCGATTGATTTTCAAATCAATTTTTATTTTAATCAGTGAGATAGTAACTCACTGGTTTACTTTTATCGTGATGTCTGCTTTGGGACGTTCTAATAATGAGAACATGTTGAGTTTGATGAATCTAATACATATGTGTTAGAAAGATTTGATACTTCAGCTGGAAATCCTGTCAAGGAGATTCTTCTTAAATTGAGTCTACCTGATCATAGGTCAATCCTCACGGATTCGAAGGTTACTCCAACCAACCACGGGCGAATGACAAAGCCATATTCGTCCCCCCGCTTTATTGCTAACTGTTTTAATGTAGGATATTTAAAGATGGTGGTGAAGGTACCTGATTCTAGTTGACTCACAAGATCCATAACCACATGCTCATACCAGACCGACAAATATAAAGACATCATGAAAGCTCAAGTACATGTTTCAAGACTTCCGCTACTTTGATACCATACGTCCTTCTTGAAGCGACAAAGTGTTAAAGTTAAAGAAATTCAAGAAAGATGCATTAGTAAAGCTTTTCAAGATTATCAAATCAAGAAAGGTATGAGCATGTCGATCCAGATTTTAGAAGTGCACGAGATGCCAAAGTCTACAAGATGACGTTACGAGATTATGCTTGGTTGATGATCTCAAGAAGCTCAAAGATCACATCCATGTCAAGACAAAAGAACTTGCTCAAATCCAAAGTCTATAATCACTACAACAAATCACAAGTTAATGATAGAAGTTCAAGACTACGAGCTCAAGACCAAAGTGAAAGCATAGTGTGCTAAGTTTAAAATATTTGTAAATTGGAGTGACCTCCCTTAGGGGGAGATTGTTAGAAATACGAAAAAGTGTCAGTCACTACCAATATAATTAGTCATAGCTCGTAGTTAGTTGTAAGATTAAGTTAGTAAGCTAACCGGGCCAAAGTTACAATGTAAGCCCATACCATAAGCCCATGGCCAGTTAGTTAGGCATATATAAACCCTCTCTATTACTTAGAGAGGGTGTTGTTGTTCATTTGTTACATTTCTTAAGCTAATATTACATGTTTTTCTTTCTCTCTCTAAGTGTTCATCGAACCACCTCTTTCTCTCTTTAAAATTCTAAGTAATCATTCCATACTTGTGATAAGATTATTCTACAATGGCTGTCTTCAATGTCTGACAACAGCTTAGTGTTTCCGACAGTTTATGTATTGACCCGGTTTCTGCCTAAGTGTATGGAGGGCTTCTTTCTTTAAACCCTTTATCCTTACATTTCTTTTTCATTCTTCAACCCCTTTAGCGCTTACTGAGACTTCATAACTAGTACCTTGTTGGGTTTGTTCCAATACTAGCTCCATCTCAGTCGACACTTTTACCGATTCTTACTTTTTCTCCTTTTGTATCATACCTAAGGACTTCTACACTATCTAGTGGATATCCCTGGGTAGATCCCTTCGGTTCCGGCTGGATCATGGGATTTGAATACCTATGCCTAACCACCTTATAACTCCATAAATTTAAGTACATGGTCGGTCTTTTGGGTATTCCATCACAATCAAAACCAAAATCATTGAAAAGTTCAATCAAAGTGTTTGATATAAATATCAAAAGATTTACACTTTGAGAGTTTTTTATCATCACTAAAAGCACCCCCTTAACATGTGCATCGTAATCGTAGTACATGTTAAGTGTTGAGTGCATTGAGTCCATTTTATAAGATCACATTTCAGTACAAATTAGATTCAGTTTAATCACATTTTCTCCCCTTATCCAAAATGTTAATCCCTTGATAGTTTGGATATCAATTGATTAAATGTTCGGGGACAAAATGTTACAAAATCACTATTAGGAACATTTTAATGCTCCCCCTCAATTTTTGAGGGTATATAAGACAGTGCTGAGTATAATAATTTGAAAAAAAAATTGAATTTACTAAGAAATTCTTGAAAATTTTGTACTCGAGCACTCCTTAATATCACCATAATGTCTATACTACATATATACAAATTTCACAAGTTATTTATTACGTACAAGGTTTGACCTGTTATGATGAGGACATCATATGATAAATCATATGGTCCTTTGCAGCAGTCGAAAGTCTCCCTCGTACGGTCTCTCACCAACAAATTTCTCCAAGCTTCGCATAATCCTCCTGGTCTTTAGCTGTTTATCAATCGCCTAGATCATAGCTCCTGCTTTATCGCTATCACTTTGTCTCCAGATAGTTTATGGCAGATACTTCATTCGAATTCCCTTTAAGCGATCATTAAGAGCAGTCTGAACATCATTGAGTGTACCGTCACAAGACTTGTGTAGTTTATCAATACGCATCAACCTGTTCTTCTTGTCTTTGTTCTGGTAAATGAAACTCTGTGATTGGAGTATGCTGTATAAGCTACCTGTCGTTTAAGATCTGATCTGTATGTATCTGGCTTTGTGAGGTTAAGCATCTTTTGGTAACTTTTAACACCTAATTAAAGATCTTCCACACGCCTTTGGATGACAATGCTTCTTGTAAACATTCACAAGGAGACATTAAAAGCTAGGTGTTCTTCAACAGTGAGATTTGTCAACTTGCCTTGAACAAGAAGAAGCAGCATATCTTCGATGTCTTGGATACGAAGCCTGTTGAAATCGCCTTCTTTGAATGTATACAGGTTATCATCATCTCTACGAACAGTGATCCAATCCAGATGCTTGTAATTATGCCATTCGACAATTTGAAGCTTTGTGACAGCAATGATTCTGCGTTTGGAGTAGACATCACGAGCAGATTCCCTGTTAGCAGCAAATCCATAGAATTGTTGTCGTTTTTGGCCCCAATGTGAGATTCCCTAAAGTGCATGTTTGTCGTAGCTAACCGGCACTTGAATCCATATTCTGTTCCATTTGATGTGCCCGTAATCTGCAGCCTTGGTCTTCGTCACTGAAGTTGTATATGTTCGGCTTGAGACACCACCACTTAGATACGCAAGGTCATTGTTGATGAAGTGATCAAAAGGAATGACTTGACGACCTCCAGAATTAGGTATCAATGGTAATGGCTTGCGCAGATCATGTGGATATTGCTGACCTTCAGGGTTGTTCCAGTCTAATTGATCAGTGGTTGCCTTGTAGACTTCTTCAAAGAAATATTCTAGCTCCACCAGACTCTTGCATGATCCTTTCATCAGTTCGAATGTTGGACCGGCTAATAATTCTGGAGTTAGAGTATCAACTTTAAGCCTATTCATTACGAATACTGAGAAGTCTAAAGGAGTGTCCATCAGCTTATTAAACGACTCACGAGTATCTTCTTTCTGAGCCAAAGTGCTTAGCTAAGGTTGAACAGGTCCATGAGCATCATGCAAAGTCTTGTTCTAATCACGATCGGGAGTAGGAGGTTTTACCAGTTTTTGAAACCAATCAGGAAGCTGAGAGGTCTCTTCATTAGGTTTATCTTCAGTATCTCCTGTTACAAACTCCTGATGTGCAGGTTCTTCCAAAACTTCGGCAATGTGCATTGGCTCTTCTGCTTGAGCAGACTTGTAATGAGATTTGGACCCTTCAGTAGACTTGCCAGTTGTCTTGGAGGTCTTTTCCTTTGGTGTACTGGTTGACTCTGGTTCTTTTCCAGCTCTTCTTCTCTTGGACCCCCGGTTTGATCCAGCGGAGGGTTCTTTGTCTTTATCCTCATCATCTCGACGTCTTTTAAACGAGATAGTATCTCCATACGTGTCAAGTATGAGTTTGTCACTTTCGTAGGCGTCAATCAATGCTTTGTAGAGATTCTTCTGTTCATGAGATCTATGGATTGACTTATTACTTTCCATCTTATCTATGAGAATCTTCTTCAGCTCAAGTTCAGAAAGGTTGGCGGCTATAGCATGGGATGTCTTAGATTCATTGGATGAACGAGTCAGAACCTCTGCTTCGAGTTGTTCATTTACAGTCTTCTCAATTTTCGGCAAAATCTTGGAGACTTGTGCTTTAACTTGTTCTTTGACTTGATCCTTGATTATTTTCTTAATGTTATCATCAAGTTTATTGATGAAGTCTTCATTTTCAGCTTGAGCTTCAACTCTGAGTCTGTCGGACTGTAACTGAACTGCTGTTTTGACGGCTTCATGCATCTTGTTGGCAAGGTACGCATCAACAATGCTGGAAATTGAAGAAACTGCTACAGCAAATTGGTTCGTTTGCTTGAATTCAGAGAAGTCGATTTCTAAAGTTTTTAGTCTATGGTCAAACTCGAATAAGGAACCAAAGTTGGGAAGATCTTGTAGGGAGGAGCTTCGAACAGTTGTTGGTGTGGGAACTGGTGTTTGTTGCAGATGTGTGATGAATAATTAGTCTCGTACATTTTGACAAACACCTTTTGGAATCTAAATTTTCAAAAACTAATAGAGCTTTTTGGATGTATAATTAGTCTCGTACATTTATACCCTCCTTTTTGTAACACCAAACATTTAATAAAAGTTTCAAAGTCTAATTAAAAGTCAACATATTCATGCAATATAATAAAAGAAATATATTATAAATCATCACCACTAAATCTTTTTTTTATAAATTTGTATTTTCACGTTGGTCAACCAATGTTTTTACTAAAGATGTAAACAAAAGAAAAAAACGGATATAGACGGGGACGTGTTTATTTTTGTTCATCAAGTATACGGAATTCTTTGTGTCAGTTCGTTAAGACATTTCACGAATGTATATGAGCGTATTTTATATTTTATAAACATTATGTAATTTACGTAAAACCAAATTATAAGTATTTACAGGATAGATACATTATACGAAAATTAGCAAATAAATTAACATAAACGAACTTTGAAGAACGCATCATGACGTTCAATGATATAAATGAATGGATGAAACCTTTTGTTTTTGTTCCTTAATTTAACTAAACGAAATCAAAATATTGTTGATGTTCTTTCATTTGGTAAACAAACGAACATAAATGAATTTTCTACCGAACGGTTCATAAATTATTTACTGAATGTTCGGTTTGTTAATACAAATAATGTCTAAAAACGTTATTTATATTTTTCGACCTGTCAACGTTTTGATAATAACAAAATATAAAAACGTTTACGATAAAATTAAACGTTTATAAATTATTGATCGTAAAATTCCATTTATAAGATTAGTAATCACTTAAGGTATGAATTAACAAATCATTAAGCATGATTAGTGATCAAGAAAATATTTTTCTCTTATCTATTACTTTTTTACAAAAGAATTTCACAAAACTAATTATAAAAAATATTTTTTAATTAAAAGAAAAGTTTTATTAAAAACTTAAAATTTGAAATTCAAATTCTCCCCCTCCCCCAAACGGAAGTTTCTATACCTGATACAACATTCCCCACAAAAAGACAAAAAAGGAGCGTAGTCTACTGACGGCCCCCTTATAGGCCTGGCGGCCCCCTTATATATCTGGGACCGCCGGGACCGCCGCTAGTGACCGTTGTATTTTTCTGCCTATAAATACTGCTTCATTCCTTGTAGAAAATCAAACCTCTTTGCACGAATTTTTTCACACTTCTTTCTCTATGTAAA
>BQNB010081753.1:0-29533 GCA_026074375.1 Tanacetum coccineum
CCCTAACATGCTAGGGAGGGGTTTATATAGGTCTTTAGTAAGCGTATATGTTTCCATGGGCCAGGCTCGGGTTTTGGTTGGGCTTAAGCTAGAAACACATACAATATTAGATTAAATAGCGAGCCCGATACCTATTCTAGCCTATTACAACATGTATAATATAATGATTGAGACTTCCTAAATGAATGACCGAGACTTCCTTGTTCGACTCTATATTTTGAGGCTAACATACACTGACATGACGAGAATCTCGAGGACCATTACGGTAGCAGGGAAACCCTTCAACACAGAGCATAAGCTGAATGAATATAAGCACATCAAACCTATCAAGCAAAAGAAACATGGACTAGGTCACGACCGCAACGAGGCAGCATGCAAAGAGGTAGACGATGTTACGCAGGCAGGGATTCTAGGAGAAGTCAAAGACCAGACATGGGTAGCCAATCCTGTTATGGTAAAGAAAAGCGATGAGGGTTGGAGGATGTGTGTAGACTTTACGGACATAAACAAAGCCTGTCCCAAAGACTGTTACCACCCCTACCAAAGATCGACTGGAAGGTGGAATCCCTTTTAGTATTCCGATTGAAGTGTTTCATGGATGCCTACAAAGGCTACCATCAAATAAAAATGGCCAAGGAAGATGAAGACAAGACAGCTTTCTTCGCAGGACAGGGAGTATTTTGCTACCAAAAGTTACCCTTCGGTCTGAAAAATGCAGGAGCCACTTACTAAAGACTGGTAGATAAGGTATTCAGCGATCAAATCGGATGAAACCGTGAAGCTTATGTTGATGATATGGTAGTCAAGAGCACTTTCGAAGAAGGCATGTTGAAGGATATTCAAGAGACCTTCTATAGGTTCTGATCCATTAACATGAAGCCTAACCCAAAAAGTGTTCTTTTGGTGTCGAAAAAGGTCTGTTCCTAAGGCATCTCATCACCAATCAAGGAATAAGAGCTAATCCCTCCAAAGTTAAGGCAGTAACTGACTTAGAAATACCAAAAATGTTCAAGGACGTACAAAGCCTCAACGGGAAGCTGGCAGCACTTAGCTGATTTCTCTCTAAGGGTGCCGAGAAGTCACTTCCTTTCTTCAAAGCACTCAAGAGTTGTATAGACAAGAAAACTATAAGATGGATAGCAGATTCCGAAGAAGCTTTCTGAAAGATAAAGAAATTCATGGAAATCTTACCAACACTTACTGCCCTAATCAAAGGTAAAGTGTTGGTAATGTATCTCGTAGCCTCGACATAAAGCATAAGCGCCGTTTTGCTCACAGAAAGAGAGGTAAGACAAGTCCCTATTTACTTTGTAAGTAGGGTATTACAAGGGGAAAACTCAATTATCCATTATTAGAGAAGCTCATATTAGCCCTCGTCCATGCTGCTAGAAGACTCCGAAGGTATTTTCAAGCACACCCTATCCGAATATTGATTGTCGCACCAATTAAACAAACTTTTGAATGTCCTGAAAAGTCAGGGCGAATAGCTAAATGGGCAATCGAGCTAGGGGAGCATGACATCGAGTTCAGAGGATGTGACTCTATCAAAAAACAGATACCAAACGATTTCCTAATCAAAACGCCCTCCGAAGTGGATGACAAGATAAAGACCAGCAAGTTAGAAACCAAAAAAGAAGGTTTACATTCGGAAAGTATCTGGAAGTTGTATATAGACGGAGCCTCAAGCTCTGGGCGCTGGATTGATGTTGATCAGCCCCAAGGGAATGAAATACATGTACGCTTTGCGGTTCAAATTTGAAACCATAAATAACGAAGCAGAGTACGAAGCGTTGCTAGCAGGCCTACGAATAGCCGAAGAAATGGAAACTAAAATCCTGACTATCTTCGTAGATTTCGAGATAATAGGCAACTAAGTAAAGGGACTCTTCGAGGCCAGGCAACCACTTTTGAATTGTCATGTTTATGTTTATGACAGTTGAAGCATTCCACTTTTGACTTGTCAAAACCAACTCTTTGACCATTTATGTCCAGCTTCTTCCCTGTTCTCTTGATAAACCTTCTTGCTCTGATTGTTAGCATGGCCATCTCCCATTGAAGATCCATTTCTTCCAGATCATAAGGATGAAGTTGTTCTAGATCTTCATGAGAAAGTTAAGGAGAGTTGGGTTGACTTGCAAGGAAAGCATAGATCACAACATCACAAAGTTAATCTAGACATATAGAGTTAACACCATTACCTTGAGTATGAGTAGTACTATGAGTAGTACTAACTCCATGAACAGTATCATCTGCTTTGTTAGTGTTGTTGGTGTTATTAGTGCTTTAGAGACAAAGGCCATAATCTGTGAATTTTGACTTGTGCTTGATGAACCTATAATTTCAAGTTCATATATTTTCAGGTTATTATACAAGTCATCCAAGCTGATGGTTTCAATTTCCACCTTATTCCTCCAGATTAAAGCATGAGTCTTCCATTCAGATGGAAGGCTTCTCAAGAGCTTTAGGTTTATATCTTCCTAGTTAATCACTTCTCCTTAGATCTCCAACTGACTGATAAATTTTTGTAACCTATCAAAGGTTTGATCCATTGTTTCAGAACCTAATGCAGTAAAGTTCTAATATTGTTGTTTGAGAAGTGTCCTCTGAACCTTCTTTGACTCCCTGTTCCTTCCATACCTTTTCTCTATAGCCTCCATTAGCAACTTTGCATCTTGATATGAGTGAAACTTCAGTTGGTCTTTGTTTGGAAGTGCCATCAACAGGGTTGCTCTTGCTTTCATTTCATTTCTTCTATCATGTTTTTCTTCAGCAGTGGTGGGTTCATACACATGTTCAACTGTTCCAACAGTTCTTCTCAACACTTTGTTCCTATTCTTGATTACTTCCCATAGGAGTAATCAGTCATAAGAAAATATTGTTCTATCCTCATCAGCTAGAGATCATAGTCTTCTGGGTTGAGAATAGGTAGTATTGCAGTCAGATTGTTAGTAGTAGTTCCTACCTCCATCTTGTCACTAAAAAAATAGATCTTGGATGAATTGGTTGATTCTTCTTATTCAAAGCTTCACAACAAGCTCTGATACCACTTGTTTATCCTAATGAATAGATCTTTAACTCCTTAGCTTGTAAGGTTTAGTACCCTTGTATAAATCCAAAAATACTAAGAATGAAACTTTGATTGAATGATATAAACTATGCGGAAACTAGTTTATATCACTAAGAAGTATTCTCAATGAAACAGTAAAATATGTTTTAACACAAAGATATAATCAACACAACAAGCTTCAATATATTAATATGATCACTCTGACTTAGTGATAGGGTTTACAACCTGGAAGCTATGAACTCTATGGAAAACTGAGATGGAAAACTTATATCTAATTTCATGACCTAGGATCTCCTTTTATACACCAATGAGTCCTTTACAAGATAACTATAAATCTTTTAATATCTTCTATAATTCTAAACATATACATATCTTTCTATCTTTATAGAATACACACCATAAATAACATGCATATCTTGTTACACGTCTTTGTCTTCAAAACCTTCAGCAGTATTAACTTCTTCACTGGCAGTACAAACTAACACTAGCAGTACTAATATTATACTGGCAGTACTAACTCAGTTAGTACCGTTAGTTCTATTTCCAGCAGTACTAATCTTTGAAGATTTATTCCCAACAATACTCCCCTAAACTTGTGATTTACCTTCTAATCCTAAGTTTCTTCTAACTTAAATCTTCTATTCTGCTTCTGCTATGGATTCTTTCAAACATTCTTCTACTTCTATAGGCTTCATTCTAGCATCCCCTTCACAATCCATGGACCTTGAGAAATTAAAGGATCAGTTGTGCACAAAGGTATTAGGATGTACTCTTGTTCAGGTTCTTTTTCCTTTTGAGACCTGCAACAATGTTATCTTTGGTTCCTGCAATACCATTAGTTTGTTCCCTGTAGCAACTGGCACATAGTTCATAGATATTGACAAAGAATCAACATCAAAAAGCCAGTCTGGACCATTTCCTTTCACATTAGGTGTATTTTCAAGAAATCTAATGTTTAAGGTCTCTTCAACTATCCTGGTCCTCTTGTTAAATACTCTCATAGCTTTACTAACCACAGAATACCCAACAAAATATCCCTCATCAGCTTTACCATCAAACTTGCCTAGATGATCCCTGGTATTTAAGATGGTAACAGGACACCCAAAAGGTTTCATGAAATCTATCAGTGGAGGTCTTCCACGAATAAGTTCATAAGGTGTCTTGTTATGAGGCTTAATGACTAAGACCCTATTTAGCACATAGCAAGCAGTATTAACTGCTTCTGCCCAAAAGGTGGTTGGCAACTTAGAGTCTACTAACATTGTTCTTGCAGCCTCTATCAGTGTTCTATTCTTCCTTTCAGCTACCCCATTCTGCTGAGGAGTCCTAGCCACACTGAATTCCCTCTTAATCCCCTTTATTTCACAAAACTGGTTCATTATACTATTCTTAAACTCAGTTCCATTGTCACTCCTGATAACTTTTACTTTATGATCTAGTTGATTTTCTATTTCTGTTATGAAGGTCTTTAGAATCCCACTAGTCTCATCTTTAGTGGCCAAAAAGAATACCCAAGAAAATCTACTAAAGTCATCAGTGACTACTAGGCAATAAGACTTCTTCATTAAACTCTTAACATTTGTAGGACCAAACAAGTCCATATGAAGCATATGTAAGGGTTTGCTGATTGAATTCACAAGCTTGGTCTTATAGGAGGCTTTGTGTTGCTTTCCTTTCTGACAAGCAACACAAGAATGATCATTTTCAAAAATCTTTGAAGGTAAACCTTTGACAAGGTTTCCCTTCACAAGTTTATTCATTGTTTTAAAATTAATGTGCCCAAGCCTCCTATGCCATGTATTGGATTCATCAATTGTGGCCTTAGCAATGAGACAAGTTAAATCTCCAGTGGGAACAACACTCTTTAGGTCAACACTGTATATGTTGTCTTTTCTTGGAACTTTCAGCAATACTTGACTTTCATCAAGTAGCTTAAAGTCAGAAGATAGGACAAGACACTCAGTGTCAGTAAAAAGAACATTGTTCTTTTTGTCACATATTTGTGACACACTAAACAGATTATACTTAAGCTCCTTACAGAAGTACACATCCTCAAAATCCAATGTTCCTGTTTTGATTTTACCTTTACCAGATATTCTGCCTTTACCATCACCAAAGGAAACTAAACCACCATCATAATCTTCATATTCATCAAGATAACACTTGTTTCCTATCATGTGCCTGGAACAACCACTGTCAATAACTGCTTTTTCCTTATACTCCTTTTGTTGTGGGTTGTTATGCACATAAAATAAGAGATTTATATCATTTTGGGGATCCAAGCCATTATAGACTTGGATATGCCTCGTGCATCAATGTAAATATTATCTTTGAATGTATTGAATGCCACTGCTGTTTTTGCTTTCCAAAAACCATCATGCTAAGGCCTTTACAGCATTAGCCCATTTCCCTTATTGTCCACTTACTACGCTCTATCCCTAAACATGTGGGTAGGATTTTAGCCTGGCAGTATTAACATTTGTGTTGATAATATTGTTCTTGTTTGCAAAATGTCTTTTAAAAGGCCTTGAACTTTGTGAATATCCTCTTTTGAAAGCATTTGTTTTTAGATTTAGGGAATTTTCACAAAATTGGTTTTTGAGGCAGGAGTAATTAACTGATCTGACCAGTATTAACTGCTTTTGTGTTAGCAGTATTAACTGGTCTGACAGTATTAACTGCTTTATGTTAGCAGTATTAACTGGTCTGACTGTATTAACTGCTATACCAGCAGTACTAAGTTTCCCTGACCTAGTTAAAACTGCCTATGGAACAAAACTTCTTTTGGGGTGTGGGTGAGTCATTTTATTAGTAAAGTTTTTGTAATTCACCCTTCTTGAGTTGTTCCACACTGTCCTTTCAACCTTTTTATCACATATATAATGTAAATGCTCAAACTACCACAAACATAACAAGCTGTATTTTTCAATTTAAAATCACTTCTAGTATTTGTGGACCATAAGATTGTTCCAAATTCTTTGGTTCCCTCTAGATATTGTTATTTGTTTAGTTTTTAGGGTGGCATCTGTTTCCCTAACAGTCATAACAGATTCTATCTTTTCAATGTTAGGTCTAACAGTATAATCTATCTCACTTTCATCATCAGAGTTCCAATCCTCAATGATTGGAGCACTAGTGTTGTTCATCCTAACAGCATTAGATTCAACTATGTTGGAAACACCATATTTTCAACTGTTTTTATATCATTACAAGGTGTAATTAACTGATAACTCCAATTTTAACTTTCAACTATTCATCCACAAATGTTAGATTCAGGTTTGCGAGGTATGAAATTCCTGTTAAAGGGTGGGGGAAACTGGAATTATCCCTTATCTGATCCAGATTTATCAGTTAAATTTACAAAACTTTCTACTGCATGTGAAGCTGCAGTAGGTGCATCATATCCTAGTCCTGTTTTAAAATTGCCAATTACTTGCCTTTCCAGTATGTTATTAAAGACTTGAATGAATTTTGAAACTTCTTTAATGTTTGTTTTAACTGATCTATTTCTTTTTCTGCCTTTTCCAAATTCATTTTGTATTCATTTAAGGCATTATCTCTTAGTCTAACCTTAAGTTTTAAAAACATTTTTTGCTCACTTCAAACACCGCCACATATTATTCTATAGTAGTCTAGTCTTAGCTTTCCTACTAATTCTAACCTGCTTTTAATAAACAAAGTTAAATTGAACTTTTTGTAATCAAAGACAAATTATCATATTTTTCTTTAAGAGAAGCATAAGCTTTTACACATGTTTTAGAACAAGAATCTACCTCAGAATTTGAACTAGAAGAGCTTCTTGAAGATGTAAATTCCATCAATGCATGGGGCTATGTAAGTAGCTCTTTCTTCAGCTGGTAGGATCCAATCATATCCTACCAATCCATTTTGACTATCATAGGCATTCTGAGCTAGAGTTTTTCCACGCAATAGTTTCTGTATTATTCTCTCTTCCTTTGTACCCCCCTGGATTTTCTTGGAAACTTACCATTTCATCCAAAGTGTCCATGTTTAGTGACAGTTTGAAGCATTCCACTTTTTAAACTTGTCCAAAACCAACTCCATTGACCATTTTAAGTTCAGCTTTTCCTGTTCTCTTGATAAACCTTCTTGCTCTGATTGTCAGCATGACCATCTCCTATTAAAGATCCATTTCTTCAGATCATCAGGATGTAAGTTTTTCTAGATCTTCTTGAGAAAGTTGAGGAGCGTTAGGTTTGACTTGCAAGAAAGCACAATCACAGCCTTACAAAGATTATGAATCATATAAGTTTAACTACCAATACCTTGAAATGAAGGGTAGTACTAACTATCAAGAGCAGTATCAACGCTTTGTTAGTGCTTATGGTGTTATTAGTGCGGTTAGAGACAAAGGCCACATTCTTGTATTTTGACTTAGTGCTATGATAACCTGTAATTTCATGTTCATTATAATCTTCAAGTTATTAGACAAGTCATCAAGGCTGATGGTTATCACTTATCCACCTTGTTCCTCCAAAATTAAGGCATGAGTCTCCCATTCAGATGGAAGACTTTCTCAAGAGCTTTAGTAATCATATCTTCTTGGTTAATCACTTCTCCTTGGATCTCCAACTGACTGATAAGTTTTTGTAACCTATCAAAGGTTTGATCCATTGATTCAGAACTTAATGCAGCAAAGTTCTCATATTGTTGTTTGAGAAGTGTCCTCTGAACCTTCTTTGACTCCTTGTTCCCTCCATATCTTTTCTCTATAGCCTCCATTAGTAACTTTGCATCTTGATATGAGTGAAACTTCAGTTGATCTTTGTTTGGAAGAGCCATCAACAGGGTTGCTCTTGCTTTCATTTCATTCCTTCTATCCTGTTTTTCTTCAGCAGTGGTTGGTTCATACTCCTGTTCAACTGTTCCAACAGTTCTTCTTAGCACTTTGTTCCCATTCTTGATTACTTCCCATAGGGAGTAATCAGTCATAAGAAAATATTGTTCTATCCTCATCAGCCAGAGATCATAGTCTCCTGGGTTGAGAATAGGTAGTCTTGCAGTCAGATTGTTAGTGGTAGTTCCTACTTCCATCTTGTCACTGAAAAAATAGATCTTGGATGAATTGGTTGATTCTTCTTATTCAAAGCTTCACAACAAGCTCTGATACCACTTGTTGATCCTAATGAATAGATTTTTACCTCCTTAGCTTGTAAGGTTTAGTACCCTTGGATAAATCTAAAAATACTAAGAATGAAACTTTGATTTGAATGATATAAACTATTCGGAAACTAGTTTATATCACTAAGAAGTATTCTCAATGAAATAGTAAAATATGTTTTGACACAAAGATATAATCAAAACAACAAGCTTTAATATATTAATACGATCACTCTGACTTAGTGATAGGGTTTACAACCTTGAAGCTATGAACTCTATTAAAAACTGAGATGGAAAACTTATATGTAACTTCACGACCTAGGATCTCCTTTTATAGACCAAGGAGTCCTTTACAAGATAACTACAAATCTTTTGAGATCTTCTATAATTCTAAACATATACATATCTTTCTATAGAATATAGAATATACACCATAAATAACTCCATGAATATCTTGTTACGCGTCTTTGTCTTCAAAACCTTCAGCAATATTAAGTCCTTCACTAGCAGTACAAACTAACACTAGCAGTACTAATATTATACTAGCAGTACTAATTCAGTTAGTACTGTTAGTTCTATTCTGAGCAACACTAATCTTTGAAGATTCATTCCTAACAATCCTCCCCTAAACTTGTGATTTACCTTCAAATCCTAAGTTTCTTCTGACTTAAATCTTCTATTCTGCTTCTGCTGAGGATTCTTCCAAACATTCTTCTACTTATGTACTTGTGACTTTATAAACTTGAGAAGTTCATATGCCATTGTGCTTTCATGATCAACCTTAAATCTTTTACTTAACATTCTTGATAACATTTCCTGATTAAGAGGATATTTCTTCTCAGTCATCATGTGAATAGCAATACCATTGTTCATCAATGAATTCCACATGAATCAAATAGTCTCTAGCTTATCAAATTGTATTCATGTTGATTCTTCCAGACTTCATCAGGCTCAAATAAGGTCTTCAAATCTCCCCAAAGCATTAAGTCATAACCTTCTGGACTTGATGTCATATACCCTGCTTTAACTAGCATGTGTAAGTCTAAAACATCCTGTATGTCCAAATCATCAAGCATCTCACTAAAGATCTTGTAATTCTTAGAACTTCCATCTGCCCTAAAGATTTGATAATACATTGGAAACGCTGTATCGAACCGAATTTCAGCCCTTATAAATAGACAACCCTAAACTTAGTTTTAGGTATGCAAGTGAATCCCTAAACCACCAAATCGACCAAAAGACGATCAGAAGAGCCTAGAAGGTCAAAAAAGAGCCTCAAGATCATACGAAAACTCTTGTAATCTTCGCACAACTGAATACGCGTTCGATTGAGGTTTCTTTATTTTAATCGTTCGTATATCAAACCGTGTGTATTTTTACAATGACTATCGGCTGATACCTTTAGGTACCAGCCATGTTTATGAAGATCTAATTTTTGGTTTGTTTATCTTGATTGATTAATTTATCATTGATTGTTGTTTATGTTTATCAATTTATATTCGTTTACGTGCTTAAGTATGCGACCTATCATTCAACTGGGTCTAGTCCTACATATTTAATGCGCTGCAACTTTGGTGTTGTTTGGGCGTAGGCTAAGAGTCTGGGATAGCTCTCCATATTAAAATTTATATATCTAGAATCATAGGATCACAAATATTGACCTATCCTTGCCTTTAGTCTAGTGAGCTTAGTTGAGCCATAAGGTGACCTTGGTATCAACGAGTACGTTCTTATTCCATTTGTAAGGACTCGGACAATGGACTACTAGTATATAAAGATCCGTTAAGCAGTAAGTGGGTAAAGTCTCAATAAGCTAGGGTTTAGTAAGAGCACCATTACTTAGATCCTAAGATAGATTATAATCAACATAAGGATGCTTTATGCGGATGCATCTAATTATGATAGAATTAACGTGTCTAGGTCTTAGGAAGAAGTACCGCCTAAGTCTAGGAATGATATGCCTTTCGAGATAAGTCAATCATTGCACTAATAAATAAACCTACATTTTATCGGATTATTCATGGTTGATACGTTTCCCTTACATTAGTTCTTGACCGCTTCTCTATCGTTTGTTTGTCTTCTTGTGTGTGTTTATTGCTTTACTTGTCATAAAAACCTTAGGTTAGATACACAAAACTGTGCCAGTCTCTCAGGCTGAAAACCCCTTTTTGCATTAGTTTCAGGTTTAACTTAGATAACTAAAATACTAATAAAATTAGGAATTAACGCTCTCGCTCTTAGTGATCAACACCCTACTTACCAACGAAACTACAATTGACTGGGTACACTGCCCGTTAAAGTGTTGTTTTTAGGTATAGTCGGCATAAAATAAATAGTAAAACTTGATACATAAATAACACCTACACAACGACACATCAAGTTTTTGGCGCCGTTGCCGGGGAGTGAAGTTGTTTAATTCTTATTTTGTTAGTATTTTTAGTTTAGTGTAGCTTAGATTAATTTGCATATTTGTGTGTTTGTTTGTGTGTTTGATTTCTGCATTGTATATTTTGCATATTGTGTGTTTGTGTGTTTTCTGCTTTATTACAGTCTTCTGTAATATTCTGAGTCGAATACTCAATACGGCGTATTCAATTTATTGGATACGGCGTATAAATTTTTTTCAAACCAATACAGCGTATTCGACTCTATCATCAATACGGCGTATTCAGTTTACTGAATACGGCGTATTAGTCTATTTGACCGTTTTCTTTCCTAGCTATTTTATTACAGGTTAAAATGGACGACCCCAACATTACTATGGAAGAGTATATCAGGCTTGAGGAAGAAAAAGCTCGTAGGCGTGGAAAGGTGTATAACTGGGAAACTGCTATGTATGGTAAGATCTGGTATGATGAAGACGTTCTCGACCTCAGATCCGTTGAAACCGAATTCCCAGCTATAGCCTTCAATGATAGTTTGACATCAGGTGAAACACCATCTTGTGAACCCACGGTAAGTTCTCTTAACGATGAAATTAACTTTAGAATTTCGTTTGTCGATTTCGACGATGAAGATTACACGGTAGTTTTTGACAAAAACTCGTTTTCTTATAAAATAATTTATGTCAATAATTTGAAAACGGATTCGGAAAATGACAATGAGAAAGTCAATATGCCTTCATTCCCACCACTCGAGCCTACGGTCAGTTATTTTGATGATTTAGACAACTTTAAAGATTTTGAGAAAGAATTTTCAGCCATTGTTTACAATGATTCCCTAACGTCTAGTCTAAATCAGATTTCTTAACTGAACCTACTGTAAGTCCTCAACATATCAATGAATTTAATTTAAAAAATGAAACATCATTGTCCGAATGTGATGAAAAGGAACAAAATGTTTTATACTTTAATGATTTATTTCCTTTCAACGTAATCTATCCCGATGACTTAAAATCGGATAAGGACAATGATTTTGATGAAATCGATATTGAGCAATCTTCGGGGGGGTATGTATGTCGTACCATTACCTAATATAATAAATACCGATGATGGTGCCTATGCACTAAGGTCAAATAAGCTTTTGGAAACAAGTCATGATACATCTAATAAAATTGTCAAAACTGAAACCTTTATCAAGGAATTATGTGTTAATATCGTGACTTGTAACAAAGGGATGCCATTAATTTTCCTAATTAAGAATTTGTATGTGCCATTCGGCATCCCGTTCGACCCCAAATTGTTTAATAAGAATGGGATTAAATGTCAAGTCTACTTAAAGACTTTTCTTTAAACATAAGTGCTTGCCCGGGAAACCAACACCAGAATTTATCTTCTGTTATCGAGTCTGTCTTCCCAGACTGTCTATAAGGCGTATCCAAACCCCATAGAATACTGGCGTATCTAACCCTATGGCTACGGCGGTATGACCTTCTGGACGAAATTATCCATTCTTTAATTATTTTTTTTTTTAGCGAGAGTCTATACAAGACGAATTCATAAAGTTATACAACGTATACCATGTAGATATGTGTGAATACACATATCCATTTTATATCAAAATAGACCCAATAAAGACCAAAAACAGTGTATTAAAGGCTTTATATTCATGTTTTTGCTTTCTTATTGTGAAGGTATGGAGTAAAGCAAAAATCACAAAAAAAAAACAGTCAAAAGCGGACAAACACGAACACAAGAACGGAAGAACACACAAAGAGCCGGAAGTTTTCTACAAAAAGGTCAAAAAGTCAACCTTCAGTCAACTTGGTCAACAAAATTCAACATCACAAAGTTTCAAAACCAATCCCTCATTTATAAACCAATTCACAAAAATAATCCTTAAAAGCCCTAACGGTCGTTAACTTTTATTTATAAAAGTTAACACTTGTTACTTTCTTTATAACAAAACACAACTCCAAGCCCATATCTGGCAAACCATATAACCAAGCCCATTTCATTTTTTTGTTTGAACCCGGCCCAAGTCAACGCTCAAAGTCAAATAAACAAACGCACCTTTTAGTTATAAAAGAAAAGGCGCGAAAGTTTGTTTTTACTATTCAATTGGGGTCACTCTCGTTTTACCGTGGATCCAAAATCATAGGGCAAAATGATAATTTAAGGGCTACAAAGGTAAATCAATGGCTAAGTACACGCTGGGAAGAGTCAAAAACATCATCAAATGCAACCTAGTTGGCCAATGATCCCAAACATAGAGCACACGGTGGCAAATGATGAAAACACAAATGATGGGTTTTTTGCACTTTGATGTATCTCACACAAGAAGGCACAATCAAGTCTGACACAAACAAAAAACAGGAACTCAGCCAAATCTTGGTCAGAATCCGTGTGAGACAATTCAAAATCCAAGTGCCAAGATGCTATTCCAAATTGAGTGTTTGAAGTAAAGAAGGGTTATATAGTTGAAGATGACGTCTAACCAACTTCCTGCTCCTAGAAGGTTCAGCATGAAGCTATATATATACCCTCACATTTCACCACTCCAATGAGACTAGTTTTTTAGAAGCATTTTAGATTAGTTAGTTTAATTTTAGCTTAGCTTATGTAAAAATTTCCATTTCGTTTCCTTTTTCAAGTATTGCAACGGTCAAAATTTCACTTAATGTAATCAACTTTAGTCAATGAAAAATTTTACTTCTCTTTTAGCACAATCTGTCATAAGCTCTCAAGCTCATAGACCTAGTTTAATAGCTTCTAATAAGCACTACAAGCTCTCACAAGTCAATAAGCTTGTGATTAAGCTAATTTTTTTCACTTAATCTACAGTTAAACTAAAAAATCAGACGAGATTATTACCTGGATTTTTTGGAAGTAATATATACTTAATGAAGGGAGGCTAGCAAGGATGAGCCTCCAAGGACTTTGTACGGCTTAATCTTTGATAAGCCATGCTGATGAAAGCTCATATGAGCCTAATAGCTTTTTTTTAGCTAAAGTCTAGCTAGTAAGTCTTCATTGTACTTTTCTTTTTTATTAAGATTTCTAGCTTACGTTAGTGCTAAATTGGCTTATCGTGCTTATTTTAGCTTTCTAATTGCTTGTTATTGTGCTTATCAATTGTTTAGTTAGCTTATTATCATGCATTTTGTCGAAACCCTTTATCACTTCACTTCAATAAAGATTAACAAGGAAAAATTATGAAAGAATGTAAGAGGAGAATCTAAGAGAGAAGTTAGAGAGAAAAATGGAAAATGGATGAATAACTTGAAAAGTTTACAAATGAACCAACCACCACACCTTCCTTTGGGAGGTGTATATATAGGCTTTGCATGCCTTTTAGTATTCAGTCCAACGGGCCAGGTCTCGGTTTACTTGAGGCTTTCGCCCGATACACGTGACCGAATAGATTTACAAATAGAGAGCCAGTTTACCCGTGTAGCCTATTACAAAGATATATTAATTTAGTGACCTGAGACCTAAAATAAAACTATAACCGAACTTCCATTGTTTGACGAACAATATTTTTGAGGCTAACAATTCTTCCCCCGAAGTAGTTCATTATGACACTCTTCGTGAGGATAAATGAGAATGCTTTGTCGTTAAGATCTTTGTGTTCCTTGGTCTCTCTGAATTCGTTGTAGGCTAGTTCCTTCATGCTTTGTGAATCATTGATTTCTTAAGCCTTATTCATTGTCTTTTTCGACTTTGTCTTTATGTCCGAGATCTTTTAAATTCTTTTCCTTGCTTGTCTTGAATCATCTTTGCACTGCATCTTGTGTCTTGACCAACCATTCTCATCATACATTGGCAATTCAGCTTAAAAGCTTGCTAACAATCTCCCTTGATAGACTTGATATCTTTGAAGGAAGATCTTGTATAATCAATATTGTCTGGAAGTACATTTGTCATTTAATTTCTTGAGCTTTCATGATTCTTGAATCTTGATGCTTATAGAATGTCTTTGTAGTTTGAGCATGAGCATGTGGTAATGAATCCGACTTCAGCTGGAATGAGGCATCACCATCTCCATCTTTATGTATCCTAAAATAAAACAGTTAGCAATAAAGCGGGTGGACGAATATGGCTTTGTCATTCGTCCGGATTTGGTTAGATTAACCTCCGGTTCCGTAGGACCGTTTTACAGTATAAATACTGTACCTGTGATCAGGTAGATTCAAAGAATCTCCTTGAGAACAGGGTTTCCAGCTCAAAAGCGTAGGATCTCTTCTAACACAGATGTTTATGATTTTGCCATGCTTGCCATGTTCTCATACCGGAGACGTCTCAAAGCAGGACCACACGATAGAGAAGTGAAATCAGATTAGATTAGTTATCTTTCTGGATTATGTTCGTCAATGATCATTTACTGGACCTTATCGATATCCAGTTGACACAAGCTTGATTCATATGAAATCTCGCAAAGTCCACCACCTGCAAGTTGTGCTGTTGATGATGACAACTGGAGGGATTTCCATTTCGCATTGGTGAATACTAAAGAGTATCACACTGAATGTTGTTCTGGCAGAATCACAAGGATAATGCGTAGGACTCTTGTTAACAGCTTGTGAACTTAATGATGTTCGACAAGTGTTAGTCATGAAATGTGTCCTAATGAGATTTATTTGATGATCTCTTGGCTCTAGACTCGATTAGTGCGTTTTGGTTTTAGTAATCGGGTAGGTCTGGAGCAGATTGCCCCCCAATTCAATATTAACTAACTCGTAGTGAGAAAGTCAATAGTAGTCGAGGTGTATCTCCGTTGACAAATGAACAATTTCTTTGAGAGAAACCGAATGGCGGGGAAGGGTTGTGCATTGCCATCACTACTGGTCCAAGTGTCGTCTCACGCCTGTCAGCAATCAACATTTCGAATCGACCATGCATAATGTATTGACCACGTTTCTGCCTAAGTTGTGTGAGGGCTTCTTTCTTTACAACCCTTTTATCCATACATTTTTCTTTTAATTCGTTCAACCCCTCAATACTGACCAAGAGTCATTACTAACACCTTGTTGTGATTGTCATTGTTAGGCTCAATCTTAGTCGGCATCTCCCTTATACACATTCAACACCAATCATAACCTAAGGACTTGCTATTTCTAAACTATGGATATCCTTTTGTAGATCCTCCAGTTCTGGTATGGATCATACTCAATCTTAGTCGGCATTATTCCCATATACATTCATCTCCAATCATACCTAAGGACTGCTATTTCTAACTTTGGATTATCCTTGGGTAGATCCTCCGGTTCTGGTTGGATCATAGGATTGATTCCTAACCTAACCACCTTATGACTTCAGAATCGTCGTGAAATTAAGATGTTGTTGGGTATAAGATCGAACCATAAAACCTTTTCAGCACATTGAGTCGAATAGATCATATTTTAATTATATTTTCTCCCCTTATTTTAAATAATAAACACTTAGTTTTTGAAATACCTTGTGATTAAAATATGTCTTGAAAATTCCGTGGGAGAAAATATTATCAGCATGAATGGTTTGGAACATTTTGATAATGTTTTGAATACATAAGAATTGTCGTTGTTGATGTATCCAACAACATTAAAACTTTGTTTTTCGAAAAACTCCCCCTTAAAAATAGGACCAATTGAGAAATTGTTGTCTTTTGAAAACATTGTGAGGGATGGAGTATTGAACACACAATTTTGAAAGATTTTGAATTGTCATCGAGAAATTCTTGAAAAATTATGTTTAACTTTTTGAAAAACCAAATGTTAGAGGACTTCTCTTCTAACGGTAAGGGTAAGCGCACTGAAACGTACACTATCCTTTCTCTTGAGCTAAAAACATTGGATGTCTTGTAAGAACAGCTCAAGACCGAGAAACGTTAATTTTCTCGTTGTGAGGATAAGTTTATGTACTGACATTTGCACATAAGCCATTTAGAAAATTAGAAATGACATGTTTTGAAACTATTTGAAAACTCTCGCTCGAACTTCATTTACACACCCGTGTCAATGTTAATCGACATTTCTAAGCACGTAAATGTTATCGATTCCAAGAGACATGTCAAGAAGAATCTTTTTGGAAATTTTTTGATTTGTATTTATTTACCTGTTGTCCTCAGCATTGCTATATGATGGTGGAATAGTAATTCCAACTCTTGTCATGATGTAGCTGTCTTGTTTGCTTAAGGAACAACTTTTGGAACCAGCTTTGAACTTGACTGTTCATTGCTGTGGTCTTGAATTCCGAGTTCTGAACGGTTATGATCAGAAGTCATTTGATGAAGAACGAGGCCTGAACTGATGTGAACAGACGTCATTTTATCATTGAGGAACGGGGCCTGAAGTGTTATTTTCAGCAGACGCCATTTGACATTGACGACCGAGGCTTGAACTGCTGTGTTCAAACGTCATTTGACATTGATGACCGAGGCTTGAACTGCTGTGTTCAAACGTCATTTTGTGATCATCAGATCAAAATTCCTTGAAGCCCTGTTTTCTGAGATATCTTTCTTTTTCGCAACCAAACTCTGAGTCCTTCCTCTGTAGGATTGAACGATGTACCTGTACTTAAGAGAGTACCTGCACTGACATTAAGAGCTTGTTCGCTTTCACATTGGTTAGGGATATCTGCATTTGAACCATTTGGGGGTTCACTTTCAACCTTTGTTGTGCTAGAGGCGAATGTCTTTCCTGTTGGAACCCATCTAAGACAAACAGTCTTGAGAATTCTACCCGTTGGTTGCCACCTAAGACAAGATCTAGGACTTGTTGTTTTCTCATGCACAGTGGTAGTCTTTTTGATTGAAAACCTATGTCCTTTTGGGATCTGTCTTTTTGGTTTCGTTGCAACCCTTATTTGCTCTACGGGTTTGTTTCTGTTTGTTGTCTTATTGGATGGAACCTTAGCACGCGAGTTGACTTCTTTCAGGAATTTTATTACACAAGCGTCATGATTGGCATTAAAGACACATTTCTGACATGTCGAGCAAACAAAATGTTTGGAGTCAGAAAAATTTCTAGGGATCCTAGAGTGTTCATGTGTCTTTTTCTTAGCTTCCTCTAGGTAGTGATTATGAACAATGTCGTTTGAGCTATACCTAGATGAGCTTGGTGCAATCATGTGATGAGGTTTTGCAGGGGCAGATTCTCTTCCCTTAGGCAAATGATGTGTAGTGACTGGTTTTGACAAGTCGTTGTTCACATCAACTTGGGAGGCAAACCGTGGTTTTGAAATTCTAGGTCTTTCAGACTTAAACGCAGTCGGTTGTCTAACAACGGATTGGTTTTTGAGTGGTTGTCCAACCGGTTTTCCCAAGATTGATGGCTTTGCAAACTTAGTATTCACACTATTTCCTGTTAGTTTCCTTAACTCATTTTTTAATGCTGCAATTGCAAACCCCTTTTTCTGAATCTGAGCTAGTACATCAGCATTTTCATTAGACTTTTTGTTCAGTTGTTCCATTAAAGAGTCATTCTGGTTTTTGGTCTGAACTCGTGTCCTTTTGATAGAATCAAAAAGATCTTTGTAAGTCTGTTTCAAGTGCTCTTTTTCTCTCTTTCTTTATGTAACTGCTCTTTCTTCTCTGCGCGTAATTTTAGCACACTATGTTCCAATTCGAGTTTATTTTTTTCAATTACATCGATGTCATGTTTAAAACCTTGAGCTTCATTACTTTTTACTTTCGAAAATGACATGTTGCCCTTCTTTAAAGCTTGATTTTGATATTTAAGTTCAAGATTTAACACAATGTGCTTCCATCTTAAAAATCTTTTTGAAATTGGTTAATGTCTTTTTGAGTCTGAAATATTTTCAGATTAAGAGAATGATTTGAAAATTCAGTTGTATGGTAATACAGTTAATGTAGGCAGGCACAAGACATTGTCATGACATTGTTCAGCATTCTGTCAACCCTCTCCTTCATTATTGAAGTTCTGGGTTTCCTCATATGCTGTTGCCCTATAGCAAATACATTGATTTCATCGAGTCGTTTGTACCATCCACCATTGGCTCTTCATCAGATATGGGTCTGATATCTGCATCAAATCATCATGTGAAATCATTCCCTGATCTGCTGCTTGTACTTGCTCTTTAATGTTGTCCCACTGCTTTTTTTGTATTCAACCAAACTACACATCCAATGCTTTACGCGAATACAAACACGCTTAACCTCTGTTGTCTGCATCAGTCTTTTATTCTCCCTGCTGTCATACGCCATTTTGCAGCGCTCTTAGTTCTCAATCACTTTTTAACTAATCCATTTTTGGATCAGCGTATCACGGAATTCAGTTCTGGAATATCGAGTCGAGTGATTCTAAAAGAGTTGCGTGTCATTGACAATATATCATCATTCAAATAAATTACTTTGTCTTTTGATGAAACATCTGAAACGTGTCTCGAGAACATTAAAAGCAGCCTGGATCAATCTCTGAAATTCTTTGTTGGTCAAGATGCTTTTCTAGTTGATCCATGTTTAAGAACATCCGTGCCTGTGAAAGGTCTCTAGATCTTGACAAAAAATGTCCGAATATGCGCGTTGCATCTCATCCTGCGGGCTCCGACTATCCTTTAAAATCGTTGTTTAAAAGACGCTTGAGGTGTAAATGAAGTCGTTGAAAAGATACCATGCAACTTTCTTTTGATTTGACGTGCGGGATATTTAACTAGGACCCGGGCTCGGGTTTTGCTTGGGATTAAACCCGAAACATATACAATATTAGATTAACTATCGAGCTCGATTCCCAATACTTTCCTATTACAACATTAACTAATTAAAGACCGAAGCTCCATCGTAGAGTGACCGAACTTCCTTGTTCGACTCAATAAATTGAGGCTAACAATACTCAATAAACTAAACTAGCTAGTGACCCGAATTGAGAGGGATCAACAAAACATGGAGAATATTAAACAAATATGGGGGGTAAGGACTTAACTTTTCTTCCCTATTTCTCCATATAATAAAACTACCAATATACCCCAATCGTCACAAAACTTTTGTACAATAACAATAATCGACTATACAAACCATGTAATACCAATAATAATTAAATAGGGTTGGGGGGAGGCGCGGGCAAATGTGATAAACATATAGAATGTACTAAAAGAATCATACCAGGGAAGGCTAAGAAGATTTGGGTGTAACAATTTTGGTTGTGGAGTAAACAAATTTAACTATTAAATAATTCAGAAATTGTCATTTAAGGATTTCCTTCATCTAAAGAATTCCCTTTTCGGTCGTGCGGCGGGGCGGAAAGAAACTTAATAGAAGAAAACGAAAAGGATAGGCTCAGAGGCATGTACTAGGAGTATCGTTTACTAAAAATGAGTGCATAGTAAGGGTGTAGGGGTAGTTATTTGATCGAGGAGATCATTATAACCATAACAAATATAGGCTAAAAACAAGGGTTATCCTAATGCCTGTTATCACTTAGTAAATCCTAGTCACACAAATTCGATCTCACTAGCAGTCTTGGGATGAATCACTAAAGCAAGTTCTAGAATCTATAATACTACCGGTACACTCTCATAAGCATTAAAAATGAATGTGTTTATTCTTAAAGATCTTGGGGCGAACCTTATTACATTTTTTGGTGGAATTTTCAAGTGGTAGGGTTTTTGTGCTAGTCATATAACTCCTATCCATGAGACGCTTCTAATACTACAGTTTCACCGATATATGCCATAAATTTTTATAAAATTTAGGCCAAAATTACCGTTCTAAACTATGTATTCGTATATTACACATCTTTTTTTTAAGAACAAAGAAAATGCAAATGAAATAAAAGTTTCTAAAGCTTTTATTACCCCCTACACTTGTTTTGAACATTGTCCCCAACGTTCTATGAGTACCCAAAAAACGAATAAAGGGAAGATAAATAAAGAGCGATACAAACTAATACTCCCCTGGTTTGCTCAATATCGGAGAAGAAACAAGATAAACCAGCTAAATCGTCATCTAAGAATCATCCAAGTGAAAATCCAATGAACTTTCGGACTCTCCTCATCTAATATAACCTGCGAATCAAAGACAAAGACAACTACACCAAGAGTAAAATTGACAGAAAATAATATACAACCCATTAATCATAAATTAAAATCCTAAGCAATGTTTTAAAAATCACGCCTAAGGCGCGCCTACTCCCTAAATCCCTTGAGGCTCCAGCCTTTGGGATTTTTTTTGATCGAGGCTCACAACATGCATAAATCCCATAAAAAATCCGCAGCGCCTTAGGAATTTTGCCGCTTGGGACTAGTCACGCCTAGCACATGTAACGGGTTTTGGGCCTTTTTATTATCTAATTTGAGACACAATACAAAATCACATGGCCATTTAATTATAATCTACTAAATAATAACCCTAACAAAGAAAATTAAATACATACAACACAGTAAAACAAGCGCCTCTATATTTTTTTCGTTCATATTCCATCCCTGCTCTCCCATTTTTCACTACTCTTTTAATTTGACACATATGTAAATCACATTCACAGTCATATTATAATTCTACTTTTTGATGAGGCTTGTTGCAAGTCCACAACTAAAAAACTTAGATCCCATGATGCGAGTCGAACTATACTATTATGGTATGAGGAATGTACCAGCAAGAGGGCCAAGCCCGTAGACGAGTCAAACTAAATAATCTAGATCTAGTGATGGTTATGCTAGTTCAAGCTCAAGGGGAAGGGAAAGGGGAGGGTCTAGTTCTAGACAAAACCTTTGGATGAAGAGTCGACAAGAATTGAGAAACTAAAGAAGAAGATGTCAAGGAGGATGAATATGTTACAATAAGGACGATACACATTTGAAGATGATGATGACGATAGGGAATTTGAACGACTTAGATTGAAGACTCTTTAAATGTTTCATCAAGTAGTTCTTTATAAAATATTATCACATAATGTGGCATTATGCTTGAATTATTGATACTAGCTTCACTTGCTTGCTTGATATTTTTTGTTTAAATGTGAGCTTTTGTTAGATGTATTAACTATTAAATATCTCAAATTTTATTTTTATTATATTAATCCTGCGGAGATAAAAGTGTGACTTAAGTCATAAAACAAATTAGTGTATTGTAGTGCCACACATATTTAATGAATCCCCTCGCTTTATATTTCGCCTCGCCTCAAGGCTCATTGACCCCCTTTGTGCGCCTTAGTGCACTTGAACTTCAAGAACATTGATCCTAAGGAAGTGCGAGATAAAGAGTATAGATTTTTAGTACTAATGTTAGGGATTCGTGTGGGGGGGGGCTTTCCTATAAAAAATGGAAAAATAAAAATTTTGTACATTAAACAAAAATTACCTTTTTCCAAAAAAGAAAAGATTTTTTGGGGAAAAATAAAAAAAAATGATAAAATTCTTTTGCGAGCCGTTAGGATTTAATCCTGACGCCGTCTCCACACACTGTGAAATTTTATTTTTTCGTTTTCTGGAAAAATTTCTACAAACATATCCTATTAATGATTTCCCTGAAAAATTTACTACATAGGCCACAAAAACGGTTAGTACAAACATATGACTCAAAACAAACAAATAAAACATGAAAGTGTGAATTTAACTAAACTATCTATTTTACATGTTTGAAAGAGTTTCTTAAAAACAAAATGTTTTTCCCCTACGCTTATTTTATGAATAATGCCTGTGATTTAATACACGAAGTAAAGACAAAAACAAAGCATGAGCACTGATGTGTTTTTCTACAAACTTAATTTATAAAACTAAAATACTATTTTGACTAAAAACACAAACATTTCGGGCAAGTATCCCTAACTTCGAGTGTAATATTCGTATTGGGTAATCCAGGTTCGTTTCCACAATTAGTAGCAATTCTCAGATTGTTTACAAGATAACAAAGCTAATTGATTGTCCACTGATCAAATAGCAAAACGTATGTATAAAGTAAGCATGAACAAGACATGATCCAGCATAACATATAGATATAAGATAAGCAAAAATTTATAAAAACTAAAGCCTACAAGTCATATACGGGTATTCTAACAATAACATATTTAACCAGAGATAACATAGAATCCTTTCGGCCTATATACTACATCATCACGAGCGCTTTAAGAATGGTTTATATCAAATATGCATACATATGAATTCCTCCCAACCCAGGCATCAACATAAGAAAGGCCTTAAAACATTATTCCACTGTTTTTTATCTATTTACACACATTCTCATAAGCATGATATTGATATCATATTTTCCAACATGATTTAAATTATAATCCAAGGCAATTAATTCCTTTCGCTATATCAAGAGAATAAGATAGGAAACGAAGAAGATAAACAATGATCCAATAAAATAACATCGAATTTAGAAACATGATATGCATTATATCAAAACAAAATCAACAAAAATATTCATGTTTCCACATAAAAATAAGCAAAGTAACAATACTAATATTTCACTACAACAACCATCAACCCAAAAACTAACAATTCCAGACCAACCACAACCTAATGCCTACTAAGTAACCCGGAATATTACTATGTAACTCTGGAAATCCCGACATATCACCAAATGGTGTCAACCTTAACCGAATGTTAGCAAAAAGGTCCATTAGGGTTCTCTTATTGATTTCAACTTATTTTTCCATACTAATAAGGGTTATTATAGAACTTATAAGCTGTTTCATATGCGTGGCTTATTCATTTAGCAAATTAGCTTGTAAATGGGCCGGTTGGGCCCGAACGTAGCATGTTTGGATCGTGAGAGGCCCATTGTGGCCCGTTATTCTTCCTAGTAACATATATGTTTCGAGAAGTGCCCTTGTAATCATGTTACATTTTATTTAGCTTATATATGGGTCGTGCAATACATGCAATCGTATGTTAAAGTTGTATACGCATTCCCAAGCCACACCTTTATATTTTCTTTGAAAGTTTACGTGTGATTTACAAAGTATTCGTATGTGTGAGTTAATGTTTACGTTGGTGTTTCTATTTGGGTCTAACGTGCATGTTTAAGACTTTGCTTGCCCTTTAATCATTTTGTACATGTTCCTTAACATTTCAACACCACACAAGTAATATATACGCAATAACATTTCGTATGACACGCATGTTTTGCATTTAAAGTGCATGGACTCATGCTAGCATGTTATTTATAAAATAACGTGACACATTGCCTAGTTAGCGAAGTAAAACAAGTATCATATGAGTTGTATAGGTTTAACGTGACTTACAATGAGTCATAAGGCTTGTTTTCGTTCTAGGCAAGCAACCCAAATGCACACACGATCGAAATGACCCAACCAAAGCTTCAAAGTTTATTCCAATACCCAAACCTTAGCTCGTAAACCTTATTATGACTTGTATGAATACCCTAGGGTTTATTTTGGGTTCGAATGGATTGAGAGGGTGTTTGTTTGCGTGTCGTGGCCCAAACAAGAGAAAGGGAGTATATATGTTTATTGTTTGAGTGAGTGTGAGTTGTAAGAGTGTAAAATGTCAAGTGTGAGTGTGTATTTATAGACAAGATACTAGTTACATGCCCCCTAGTCCCAAACAAACCAAGTTGTGCCCTTAACAAGGTGGTTTTGTAGCTTTTAGTTAGTCACACATTGTATTTAGCCAAACCACCTAAGTACATGTTTTAATTACTAAATATTTGTACAAGGTTACCTAAGATTTGGAAATCTTATGGTTTGTGTATGTGCATTGTATGTAACCGGGTATCCAAAGGAAAAAGGGAGAGAAAAATGGTTATTAACCATTGTGTATTAGTTACTAAGAAACATTAAGTACCATTCTTAATTACATAGAGCTTGTACATGCACTTAGGGATCATTAGGAAATCTTCTAGGGAAATTTGTATGTATATCCGACCCTAGTGGGTTATTAACACAAGATTTTAATAAATTTTGTGTTAAAGATTTAAAAGTGGGTATTGGTTTGAGTCTAGGTAAGTCTAGGTATTTCTGGGGTGTGTCCAAATGTATTTTATTGCGAAACGTAAACCTTTTACGTGACCAATAAAAGTAAAATATGCAAAGTTCATAATTATCTTAATAATGATTATTTATTACTTGGTGGATGCAAACCTTAATTTATTTGGTGACCGTTTACATTAAATGCTTATTTCTAGTCTACGCAATTTGACTTAAAAGTTAAATTAAAAGTAAACGCGTATCGGACCAAAATAAATAGTGACAAATAATAGGAGTCGTAAAATGACCTGAAATTGAGAAATGTTACACAAAAGACTACTCACTAAAAACACAATTACTTTCAATCATCGTTCAATCAACAAGTAATCAAGTAACATCAAAATCATAATGGATTCAATGATTCCAACTGGACAAAAGAATACTCTTGCTGAGTACATGATACTCTCGGGTGCTGACAATCGTCCACCAATGTTGGACAGACTTGTATGATTTTTGGAAAAGTATAATGGAACCATACATGCAAAACAGAGAGCACGAAAGAATGATACTTGAATCAGTTGAACACGGTCCACTCATTTGGCCTACAATTTAAGAAAATGGTGTGACCAGGACAAAGAAATATGCTGAATTATCTCCTGTTGAGAAAATTGAAACTGATTGGGATATGAACTTAATTAATATCATTCTTTAAGGTCTACCAACTGATATCTATTCACTTGTGAATCATCACAGAGTTGCCAAGGATCTATGGGAAAAAGTTCAACTATTAATGCAAGGTACTTCATTAACAAAGCAAGAAAGAGAGTGCAAATTATATGATGTATTTGATAAGTTTACTCACATCAAGGAGGAATCACTTCATCTGTATTACTTGAGATTTACTCAGCTGATCAATGACATAAACATTTACAACATAAAACTGGAGCAATTTCAAGTTAATACCAAGTTCTTAAACAGTCTTCCACTTGAATTGAGTAAGTTTGTGACTGATGTCAAGCTTGTAAAAGATTTGCATACTGCCAACTTTGATCAGCTTTATGCATATCTTGAACAACACGAACTCCATGCAAATGAAGTCCGTCTTATGCATGAACGCAATCAAGACCCACTTGCACTATTTGCTAATCATCAAATGACCCCACCCCACTTCAACACTTATAAGTCTTCATACAAAAATCCTTAGTTTCAACAACTGTTTTCACCATCTCAGTCTGGATTAACTCATCCCACACAACATTACTCTACTACTTATCCATCTATACCACTTGCAATTACTTATCCACCAGCACCGTATCCAAATGCTTACTCATTAACTGGTTATCAAGAGACTTATCCACAACCATAATTTGTTACTCAAATTGAATATATTGTCTCCACAGTTAATCAACAAACACACCTTGCTGAATTTCCTCAAATGGACTCTGGTCTAGCAGTTCAAGTATTTAAGCAAGGAGATGACCCTAGTGATGCAATCATAAATGATGCATTCTATCTACTGTTTCACATCTCCGATTCCCACTATCAATAAATCAGCTAAGAAATGCATCCAAACCTAAGATACACAAGTAACAAGTCATGATGGCAGGAGTGACTTGTTCAAATAACGCTTTAAGGGGAGGACAAATATCTTAGCTTATGAAACTTCAAAACAAGAGCTAATACTTCAGAACATGAGGGAATTATTCAGGACCAACTAAGGATTGTAAGTGTTTTACTACAGGGAAGTCAATGTTAAGAGACAGATGGTCTAAGCCAAAGAGGAAAAGGGATGCTACGTGGTTTAAGGAAAAATTTATTGTTAAAGCACAAGGAAATGGAACAGTATCATATTGAGGAAGAATTGGAATTCTTGGCAGATCCTAGTATTGCAGAAGGTCTAGTTACACAGTCGGTCATCACACACAATACAACTTATCAAGCAGATGATCTGGATGCATATGATTCTGACTGTGATGAGATCTCTATAGCCAAACCAGTTCTTATGGCTAATTTGTCTAGTTACGGATCAAATTTTCTCTCTGAGGTACAAATCTCTGACAACACTTATAATGATATGCTAAATCAAAGTGGTCAAGAGATGTCGTATTCTGAACCTTCTCATCTTATGGAACATTCAGAGAATGAGATACATAGTGATAGTAATATCATTTCGTACTCTCAGTATCTGATTGAATCACAAACTGCAGCTGTTCAGGATACAAATTGTTCTGCATAACAAGATACCTTGATATTATCTGTGTTTGAACAACTGTCAAATCAACTAAAAAACTGTAACAAGATCAATAATGACAATTTGATTGCCAATGAAACCTTATCTGTTAAGCTTGAAAGATACAAAGAACAGGTAAAATTGCTAGAAGAAAGACAAAATGTGGATTTAGGTACTCGAGAAAAGCTTATAATAGATGATATAATTTGGGAGAAAAATGCACAGTTTGCGGATTTTGAAAAAGAAATTAACAAACTTAAACAAACTCTTCTGAACAAACAAAGGAAAAGGAATTGTTAACAAAAACATTCAATGTTTTCAAAAACGAATCCAAGGAAAAAGAAGCTAAGAATATTGATACATAAATTGCTTTGGAAAAGAAAGTTAAAGAACTAGACAACATTGTTTGTAAAATGGGTCAATCCGCGCAAACTATGCATATGCTCACGAAACCACAAGTTTTCTATGATAACAACCTGAAACAAGCTCTCGATTATCAAAATCCTTTCTATCTTAAGAAAGCTCACAGATAAGGCCAATGATTCTGCATGGTAATGTAGAATATTAAGTGAAACCAATGTGACTCCATTGATGATATCTAAAAGACTTTGATGCTTGAAGAAAAGAGTCGATCCAAAATGTTTTTAAAACAAAGTGATCCAATGGTTTTAGAAAAGAAAGTTAAACCAATTAATTATGCTGAGTTAAATTGATTGTTTGAAGATTTTGGTAAATGTTTTGTCCCACAACGAGAATTGTCTGATGAACAAGCTTTACAACCCATAAGACCATTTTGCTTCTTCACCTTCCAAAAATTGAGGCTCCTCAGGAACTTCCTAAGGTAAGCCTGGTTAATACAAGCCTTAAAAAGCTTGAAATACCATCTTAGCCAATTTTGACAATTTGGTGAAAAAAGAAATCACGACTAATGCTTTAAACAAAAGGGAATGGGGTTTGAACACCAAAATAAGTATGGCCAAAGATATTTTCAAAATGAAATAATAACATTTTTAAAGACTTTAAAAGACATATTTAATGTTTTTGATAAAGATATTTTAAACGAGGTAACAGAAGTTCAAACAGATTTTAACCAGATGGAAGCTGCTGTTCAACAGTATCATGTAGACAAACAATGTTTTGAAATTCAAAAGAAACAATTTTTGATTGAAAATGATCGACTCTTGGATCCAATCATTTCTCAAGATATTGTGAATGTTGTTGTGAATTCTTATGTGGATGTGAATACTTTTGTGAAAGTGAATTCTTTTGTTATCATGAATGGTTCTGTGAATTATGTGGAAATGTGCAACAAGTATCTGGAACTTGAAGCTGAGCTTATCAAACAACACAACTTGGTTGAAAAAGATGAATATAATAGACTTTCAAAAATATTTTCTGAACTTGAACAACACTGTATTTCTCTTGAAATTGCAATGCAACTCAATAAAGAAATTTTTCAAAATACTAACACATCTGTGAACCAAACTGAACCTTCATTTGATCAATTATTTGAATTAAACAATTTGAAAGCTGAGCTTTAAGCGAAAGACACGACAATCAAGAAGTTGAAAGCACATATTAAGCGTATCAATAAAACTTCTACTAGTGAAAGTGTGAAAAAGGACTTTAATGAAATTGAGACTATAAATATTGAATTGGAACATAGGGTGACAAAACTAATTGTTGAAAATGAGCATTTAAAACAGACGTATAAACAACTTTATGATTTAATTAAACCATCACGTGTTTGTGATAAAGAACAAATAGAATCTTTGGTTAATCAAGTAAATCAAAAGTCTATTGAAATTTATGATTTAAATGCTTAACTCCAAGAAAAAGTGTTTGTCATAACAGCATTAAAAATGATCTTAGACAAGTAAAAGGGAAGGGCATAGTTGCTAATGCTGCCTAGATGTCGAATGCTGCCACTATTGCTCCAGAAATGTATAAGCTTGACCCAGTAATTTTGGCACCTAAGGTTAAGAATAATAGGGAAGCTCATGAATACTATCTTAAGCATACTATTGAACAAGTTGCTATTCTTAAGAAGGTAGTTGAACAAGCTAAATCATGAAACCCTTTAGATAGTGCATTGATGTGTGCTAAAACACACATCATTTGTACCCCGGAAAATGCTAATAAACGGACTAAAACACTAAAATATGGATAAATATGTTGCAAATATGTTTGTATTGTGTTTTTATGTCTTACAGGTACAAAGGGTTGAAAACAAAGCAAAAACGGTAATTTTCGGGTGACTTTCGACGACGTTTTTACGATTATCAAGGTTCAAACGAAGTCGTTAATATTCCTCGATCACACCATTGGAAAGAGCACAAAATTACGAGTCTAACGGTACCGGCCTTTCATATGTGAACCTTTTTATTTTGAACCTTTTTCGCCATTTTGAACCATTTATATTAATAAATCTGACCTAGGCTTATTAAGTATTAAATAAATTATTTTATGTTAATATAATGAAACCATTGCTTGGCGCAGTTGGTTTCTTTTTGTTGCTTAAGACTCTATCATAGAGGTCGTGGGTTCGAAACGCATGAGGGTTTATCCCCTCCACACCACGTCAGCTGCCACATCAGCTGACACGTGGCATGCCACGTGCCGGACCCGATCCAGACCCGGCCCAAGACCCGGCCCATGACTCGACCTGACCCGGCCCAAGACCCGATCCAGACCCGGCCCAAGACCCGACCTGACCCGGCCCATGACCCGGTTGACCACCGTTGACCGGTGGTCCGACGGTGGTCCGCCACCGTTGACCGTGGCTGCCACCGTTGACCGGTGGTCCGGTGGTGGTCCGGTGACGGTGCCGGAACAGTAATTACACCACGTGGCACCACTCAGGTGGTGACACGTG